>JBBPBX010003391.1:14021-69218 GCA_038048925.1 Garcialebias charrua
CTCACTGGAGCATCCAGGAGCACAGCGCCACTATCCAAATCTAAGGCCCTGGTTCTCAATCAGTGGGTGGACTGTATTCTCTGGGTTGGAGGGTGAAGTTCTGCCTCAAGTGGGGGCGGTCAAGTATCCCTGGGTTTTGTTCACAGTGAAGGAAGAATGGAGCTCAGCTCAACACGGGTTGTGGACTGCCGGTCCAGAGCTGAGCTGTAAGGAGAAGCTCTCGGTTTACGTGACCTGTGGTCCTGAACTCTGGTAAGGATGGACCCTAGACGCGTCCCTAGGTGTTCTGGACACCTCCCTAGAATGGTGAATGGTGAGGAGAGACCAGACAGGACCCAAGACACCATGGAGACTCATTTGAACCAATATTTGATCAAACATCTGAGCCACTGCTGGTGTCGAACAGATAAAACCAATCCTGCTTGGCGTGGTCCAAATTCGACTCGACGCTGGTTATTCTTAACCCAACGGTTTTTAGTGTGTACTTACAGTAAACAGCAGGTTACACACATTCAGCTGTTGTATTGTCCAACCAGTAATGGTAAGCAGCTCCAACACACAACACAACACACACACACACACATCATGATGCCGTACACAAAGCAAAGCACACGAGGTCGAGCTAAGCCACCGCACGTTTCAGAAGCCTGAGTATTGATAAATATGATCAGTTCTTCTGCTGATGTTTCAGCAGGTCTACAGGAGGCCGTCCAGGTTCTCGCCGCTCGCCCGGTCCTCAGGAGCAGCAGGCGGTCTGTACTTCTCCAGGTACTGCTGCAGGACGGTGACCACGTCGTGGTGGCCAAAGTTCACCGCCTCGTCCATTGGCGTGTTTCCCCACCTGAGTAAAAACAAATAAAATGCATTGTTTCCTTACACTGATCCAAAGTTCTGCTCTTCCACAGCGGTCTCAGTCAGATCCAGACACCTCTGGTCTGACCGATCACCCGGACTCACCTGTCTTTGGGTTCAGGGTTCACCTTGCAGGCCTCCAGCAGGAAGCGCACCACCTCTGTGTGTCCTGAAAGCAGAGCGGCAACTGTGACTAACAGAACTGGCCCGTTCTGCTGACGGGTCGGGTTCAGACCCAGAGTTTTACCTTCAGCCGCCGCCACGTGGAGAGCCGTCCTGGAGTCGTAGTCCCTCTGCTCCATGTCCATGGAAGACAGAGCAAACCTGAAGACACACATGAAACCTGTCAAACAGCCCCGCTGTGGTCTGACTGGTGCCCTTTACAGAACTGAACCACCACAGCCAGGGATCCATCCTGGACTGAGGGAGACACACTGACCATAGACAACCCCCTTAAGGCCCCAGTATGGCTCTGCGTTTGGCCGAACGCCGCTCGACGCCGTTCGAACGCAGAGGCACAAGCCTTTGAACGCGGGCGCAAACACACCAAGCTCAAATTTTACGACCGCGAACGCAAGCGTGTTGTCTCACAATAAACTGCCCGGTGCCGGACTGTTTTGTATGTGACACAAATGTATTAAATTCCCCTTCTTCATCCCTGATCTGGACTTTTCTTTTATTTTTTGCCAAAAGTCAAGTGATCACTTCCTCCTCCGCTGACTCCATGACTGAAATGATGAGGAAATGAATGAATTTGTCACGAGCGAATTAAACTCATGTCCAACGTGGCTGCGTGAGGTTCTGCAGATTTCCTGGTGTTCTGGACCAGCGCTCCATGTTTTTATTTTATTTTTTATAACTTTTTATTAACATATAAACACAGAACACCGCAGCGGCTGCAGCCAGAGCCAGCTTCCGGCTTGTGCCTTTTCTTTCCCCACTCGACCTGTCAATCAATTCAGTAGGCGTGTCAGCAAATGACCAATCAGCGACCTCAATTTGTCCCATAGGTTAACGTTGGTTACGTATTGTAACCCTAGATTCTATGAGTGTAGGCGTAGCCCTTTAAGCCACACCTATCGGGTGTAGCACTTTGAGATTTTCATTAATGAAAAGTGCGTTATAAATCAAATTCATTATTATTATCCTTGCAATTTGCGCCAACATTGAAAACTTCTAGTCCATGCCCACCTGCTGTGGGCCCCTGCCCTCAATCCATAAGAGCCCCTCCCGACCGAGGAACTGCTCCCAAAAGGCAATAAAAAAAATTTCAGCCAATGAGAACCAGTGGGACCTCAAGGCTTAAAGGGCTACGCCTACACTCATAGAATCTAGGGTTACAATACGTAACCAACGTTCTATTTCCTGTAGGCATAGCCCTTTAAGCCACACCTATTGGGTTAAAGGCGGCGCAAGATGTGGTCCATGCCCCAATGGGTCTGACTGAACCAAAGCCAACCTGGCAACCGCAACCCTCAATAAGTGTGAATAGCAGGTAAGCAACCTGATTAACTGATGGTGAATGAATGAGTTTATTCATAACTGAATAAAAAAAACAACTCCAAAAGCACATCTGACTTGACGGAGCGTTTGAACTGTAATACCCATCAATAAGAGACAGAAACAACTGTGTCATTTTATCAATAATTTTTATTGATAATGAAAAAAGAGGTTTCACTTTGCTGCAACCGTGAGAACCGGATTCGTCAAAGAGGAGCTGGAAACATCCTGCAAAGAGAAACGGGTGAATGGAGTGGCAGACGACCAAGAAGCCGTAGCGCAGATATCCTGCACAGAGACGCCACTGAGCAAGGCTGGCTGTGGAAGTCGCCATCCCTCGAGTGGAATTAGCTCCAATACCATCAGGAGGCTGTAAACCAGAGGAACTGTAGGCCTGAGAAATGGCCTCACACAACCAGTGTGACAACCGCTGAGAGGTCAAGGGTTGACCCTGAGAGCATTCTCTGAAATGCACAAAGAGCCTATCAGATTTACGTGTCGCAGCTATGCAACTCACATAACACCTGAGGGCTCGCACTGGACAAAGTAAATGCAACTGCTCTTCCTCTGAGTTGGCATGAGGAAGAAGGCAAAAACCGTCCAATGTGATGATCCTGGACCTGAATGAACTCGTGATGACCTTAGGCATGAACACCTGATTTGGCCTCAGCTCAGCAGAGCTTCATTCCCCTTGAATCTTTAGGAAAGAAGGAGAAACAGACAGGCCAGAGAGATCACTCACTCTTTTAGCTGATGTTAAAGCCAATAACATAGCCGTTTTGAACAATAAGAATTTTAGAGACACTTCATTCAAAGTCTCAAAAGGATCCTTAATTAATGCATTTAACACAATAAGTCCCATTTAGGGGCCAGGGAACGAGAAACCGACCTGAGACTACGTGTACCCTTCAAAAACGTTTCATTAGGGGATGATTAAACACTGTTCTATCATTAAAGGTGAACTATGTAATTTCAGCAGGACCCTGGGACTTAGAAAAATTTCCAGCAGGTAAAAGCATTCTGCTCCCTCACCTCAGAGCCATATATGACTCTGAGGGGGAGCTACAGTCCGTTCTCTGTTGGACTTGAGTTCTGCAGCTCCGCCCCCTGCTGTGTGTCCGCTCGGAGCGCTTCAATATTCTGTGATTATATGTTAATAAAACTTTTTAAAAATATAATAAAACAGAGTACTTATCCAACAACACAAAAACCAGCAGAAATCATCAGAGCTTCACGAAGCCACATTGGACACGATTTAATTCGCTTGTGACTTCCTCTTTCTGTCAGTGCAGGTTTGGAATGCTCCGCCCCCACTACATGTCCGGTCTGCGCTGCGAAGTTCTGTGTTTATATGTTAATAAAACGTTTTAAAAAATATTATAAAACCATGGAGCACTTGTCCAACAACACAAAAACCAACAGAAATCAGCAGAGCTTCACGAAGCAACGTTGGACATGATTTAATTCGCTCGTGACTTCATGTCTGTCAGTCGATGTCTGGAATGTCTGGAATGTTCTGCCCCAACTACATGTCCTGTCTCTGCGCTGCGAATTTCTGTGTTTATATAATAATATAACGGTTTAAAAAATATAATAAAACCATGAATCACTCGTCCAACAACACAAAAACACCCTGAAATCAACAGAGCTTCACCAGCCACTTTGGACATGATTTAATTCGCTCATGAGTCGTGACAAATCAATTTCCTCATTCCTGTCAGTGAAGGATGAAGCGATCACTTGACTTTTGGCAAAAAAACAAAATAAAAGTCCAGCTCTGGGATGAAGAAGGGATATTTAATACATTTGTGTCACATACAAATCAGTCCTGCATCGCTTTGCAATCCTTTGAATGAGAACGAGCCGTGGCGCTGTGGCTGGGACAGGCGGGGGCGTGGGTTGGGGCGTGACAAACAACTCTGTTTTTATTGGCTGGTCATTGTCCGGGTCACTCTGTGTTTTTAGTGTTTTTATAAATGCTGATAGAGAAGCAAGGGGACTAGTTTTTTCAGAGATTACTTTATAATAATAATAATAAACTTTATTTGTATAGCACCTTCCTACAATGCCTTGCATTGACCAAGGTGCTTAACAGGATAAAAAGATGAATAAACTGGAACAATAAATCAGTGAAAATAGAATAAAAAACAACAGTAATAAAAGAAGGCAATGGAAATAAAAAAATGCTACATACTAAAATACCAAAAGTAATAAAAGTTACACACTGAAAGCTTTTTTGAACAAGTGGGTCTTCAGTCTGGTTTTGAACAGAGTCAGATCAGAGGTGGCACGCAGCTCAAGGGGGAGGCTGTTCCAGGCTTTTGGGCCGGCAACAGAAAAGGACCGGTCTCCCCATTGTTTGTACCTTGAGCGAGGCACCTCCAGCAGGTGTTGACTGGCAGATCGTAAAGCTCTGCCGGGCTGATGGGCTTTCAAAAGTTCTGAGATGTAGAGAGGTGCAAGTCCATTTTGTCTAACATCAGTTTGTCAGTAGATAGTGACAGAGTGAAGAAATATGTTAAAAATATATTGTTAGAAAAGTTACAGACTACATTACAAAGTTACATAGTACAGCTTTAAACCCCGTATGACACGAAAAAATTGCTGCAGCATTCGTTTTAATGGTACTGAAAGCCAAATTTCTGTCCAACAACAGTTGTAAATATGACAAAATGTGGCCCAGATGACATGAACACAGGTCCAGTTGTTTTTCTGGAATGCAGCCCATTTTGATGCATAAACGATTGTACACTGTGCACGTGAACTCTGGATGGTTCCAATGACCTCCTTAGAAAAAACAAGGTTTTCTAGACGCTGTTGTTCAGCATCCAAGCCCACAGATGTTGACCTATCACTGGGTGACTCCTTATTGCTCCCCCTACCTGCAGGAGAGCATCGTCTCTCCAGGTGAGCTTCCAGAAGCGGCCTGCCAGTTGTGTAGAACCGGAAACCATGGTACGTTCACGCGCTCTGGGGCGATCAGAATCACTGATACTCCCTCTTCTCTCACTCTTTCCATTAGTGCTGATAGCAAGGGAACTGGAGAAACGCATAAATTAATGTTCTGGGCCATGGTTTGTGAGCAAAAGTGTCCACCCCCAGTGGGGGGTGTCCAGGGAACTCAGGGAGAAGAACAGGGGGCACTGCGTGTTCTCCCGCGTCGCAAACAAACCCACTTCCGCCCTCCCGAACCTGGTCCAGATTTGAGACACAAGGTCCGGGTGTAACATCCAATCTCTGTCAAAAGGCCACCCTCTCAACATGATATCGGCACCTCTGTTTTGCACACCTGGGATGTAAACAGCTCTCAGTGACCTCAAATGAATGTGAGCCCAGCAGAGCAGCTCTCTGGCTGTGCTCAAAAGTTGGGCTGAACGGACCCCGCTCTCGCGGTTTATATAAGCTGCGGCTGCTCTGTTGTCCGTGTGCACGAGGACATCCTGCTGTCGAAGCATGTGAACAAAATGCTTCAGAACTTTGTGTACTGTCAATAACTCCAAAATGTTTATGTGGAGAGACGTGCCGGGCGGCCACGTCCCACCCACCGTCTGAGATTGACATGTCCCCTCCCCCCAACCAGAAAGAGACGCATCGGTAAAGACCGCCTTCCATGACATCACTTTGCCCAGGGGAACCCCTTCTGACAGAATCCTGGGATTCCCCCAGAATACCAGGTCCGTTCTCACCGACGGGGGGATCGTGACTCAGCGTCTTTTGTGGCGCACAGGGTCCATTTTCTGATGAATAAACCATCTCTGCAACTTCCGCATGTGTAATAAACCGAGTTTTATTACAGCGTGACCGGCGGCCATCATTCCTAACAGCCGCATAATTGTGATCGCCGACACCGTTCTGTGGGGCTGGACACACCGAAGGAGTGACGTCAGCGACTCCTTCCTCCGATCTGACAAAAAGGCTCTCATGCTCACGGAGCAGAGACTCACGCTTAAATAAAACATTTGTTGGGCTGGTAAAATGGAGCTCTACTCCGAATTTATGGCAAAGCCCAATTGTGTCAAATGATTGACTAAAATCACCATCTGTGCTGCTGCTTCTTCCTTCGATTGAGACAGAAGCAACAGATCGTGTATGGAATAGATTATCCTCAAGCCCTTCGATCGAAGCTGGTTCAAGGCTGACTCGATGACCTTTGTGAACGTGCGCGGCGCAAGCGCGAACCCGAACGGGAGTCGTTTGAACTCGTAACAGGTTCCCTGAAAGGCAAACCTGAGGAATTTCCTGTTTGTTCACGATCGGAACATGGAAGTAAGCGTCTCGGAGATCGATTATTACAAACCAGTCCCCTGATATCACACACTCGAGCACACGTTTTATTGTCAACATATGAAATGGACGTTTCACAATGTACTTGTTAAATGTCGAGAGGTCTAAAATCGGTCTGAGACCCCCGAATTTCTTGGGGACCAGGAAATATTTTGAATAAAACCCGGTCCGTTCCTCTCCCGAGGGAACTCTGGAAATGACGTTCTTGTTCAATAGTTCCTGTAGTTCCAACTGCAGCACCTCCCCCTGAGCTGGAGACGTGTTTTGTCTCCAAGATCCCATTGAACCTGGGTGGTGTCCCTGCAAACTGCAGAGTGTTACCGTTCAGAATAAAACCTCGTAACCAGCTGTTTAACGAGCAGGTCTGGAGCCAGACTGTACCGTGGTTTGTCAGCAGAGCAGCCATAACGTTCCTTTTCCTGAGATAGTCTGGTCTCTACCGCCGCCAAGTGGACAGAGTCCGCATTGGCCCAAGGGAGACCCGACTGGAAAGGGACGTTTGCCGAGTGCAGCGTCACAGACCCTGAACTGACACTCGTTTGAGACATGTGGGCAACAAAAACGTCTTTTATTTGTTGAATCAGCGACTGTACCTGAAGCATGCTCTGCTGATGAGAGAGACGACAAAGTCCTGGCTGGAACGAGAGTGTCCAGGCCAGGCTCATGAGAGTTACCCATTTTAAAAAATGCAGAGGTTTGCCTGACTCGTTCGTGCTGTTCAGTGCTCTGTGCCTGGAGGCAGTCACGTGGGCACGCCCCCACCGTTATGTGGGGGGACGGAGGCGGAGGGGTCACAGGCAGGGCACAGAGTGCACCTGTAGCCCGACTCTGTGTCATCTTGTGAGAAAAAACTCGCTTTTTGTGTGTCACCTGAGTTTGGAGATGCGTTCACGAGCCTCGGAGAAGAGGCAACCAGCATGTCTGAATAAAAAAAACACAGTTTTCAGTAACAGAATCTTTATTAACATTACTCGACACACAGTGAAAAGCATCCCCCGCACACCGTCACTTCCTCAGCTGGTCTCTCCTCATGCTCTGGTGCTGGCCGGCCCATGGAGTTTGGTGGCGGCCCCTTCCCCTGCTGCTCCCGGGTCTCTGGGAGTATGGGGATGGGTGGAACCTCGATGTGGCTGGAGACTGCGGCGCTGCAAAGGTTTGAGAGAGGGCAGAGAATCTCTGCTGGCTGTGGTACGCTCTGCTTTGCTCGAGTGGGTGCACCGGCCCATGTGCTGCCTTGCCCCAAAAATACACTACACGCGTTCCGGCTCCGCCCCGCTCCGGTCCGACCTCCACAGCAAATACGCACCCTTTATAATCAATGAGATAAAGTACACTGGCTCCGCACGGCGGCGGTGAGCTGCGGCGAGCGGACGGCAGTCCGTCAAAATTAGAAATTTTTCTATTTCTGCCGGATGACGGAGCTGTGCCGGAGTCAACTTTTGAAGATTACGTCGCACCAACAGGAAAAGGAACGAGCACAACTTCCGTATTTACAAAATAAAATCACCACGGGCGGACTAATCCTAGCTCTATACGGATTTATTTGTACAAAAATGCTGTCAAACTATCATTTATGACTATTCTATGACTAAACTATTATATTTATGACTATGACTACACCTAATAACGCAATACAAGAAATAAATAAATAAAAAAGTATTTTATTCTGAAATGTAAACATCACTTCCTGTTGCTCAAACCATGTCCTGTCGCTTATTTACGAGAGAAGATCAAGGCAGCCTTTACTGTTGTTCTCCTTCTTCCACCGAATGAATTGTTTTGTTCTGACTTCATTATTTATCACTTGATTTATCGCGCGATCTTGCAATTCCCGCGCATGCGTCTTGGAGCGGCGCATCCATGCGGACCTGAGCTGAGCGGAGGCAGTGGACTTTGGACTTGCTCAGCTGCGACCTGCGGAGCGGAGCGGACACGGACCGCGTGTAGTGTATTTTTGGGGTAAGGGTCTGCTTGAGGTAACACTGCATGTTTTCGCACCTGCTCGGGTGCTTCAGAGGATAAGCGTAGCTGCTCGAACACAGTCTGATAATGTGTCCCGAACAGACCCTGAGCAGAAATTGGCCCCTGCAGCAACTGTTTTTTCATTTCCTCTGGGATGGAGTGAGACCGCTTCAGCCATACTTGTCTCTGTAGCAGCGTGGCCCACGCTGAGATCCTGGCTGAGCAGGTCGCCAGAACCTCACACATGTTCGTGATGGTGTCCAGAGCTGCTCCTGCTGACTAGTGCGTCGGCTCCTACCCCACGCTGAACGCCAGGAGAGCAATATTGTTTGCTGCAGAGCATTTGTGGATGCAATCTTGTAGTTTTGTGGATAACTGCTCCCCCGCTGATGGCGGTGAGACAGTTGTACCCATGTGCTTTGTAGGTTTGAGCCCAAAAACGGCGGACAAGCTGGGCTCCAGCGGCGGTACCGGGGGAAAAATTTGGTCTGTCAGCCCCTGGACCTTCGTCGCCTACATGAAAGCCAACACTGACGCTCTGTTCTTCAGTGGCTCGCTGGCCTGGGCTTGCAGCAGGTTTTGGATTTCCGGGGCGCAGCGCCAAATGGCCTGCGCCTGGCTCCCCGACTTAGCTGTGAATCTTCCCGCCAGGCGTGAAGAAGATGGCGGCATGGTGCCTTCAGGGACCGTCATGCCCCACACGCCGGCCGCCCATCTGATCAGTTCTGGCAGCGCACTGTTCAGAGAAACATGCACGTCTTGCTCGTCTGCGTCAAGCTGCACTTGTCCTGGGTCCCCAGGAGATGGCGCTTGGCTGCTGCAAGACTCCACGTCCGGAGGTAGGAGGGGCGCTTGGTGCGGACCTCCGGGTGGGCACGCTGGCCCCGGCGCCTGGCTCGTGGCGTCTACTCCGGCGGCCACGACTGCTCCCACAGTGAGGGGTATGGCCGGTCCTGCGTCTCCCACGGGAGATGGCGGGACGCGGCAGCTAGCCATCTCCGGCAGGCGGAGGAAAGGCAACGCCGGGTCCGTCTCTTCGGGAGAGAACGTACCGGTCGCGCTAGCTACCCCCGAGGATACATATTCAACCATCTGCTCGAACCCGAGCCCGAGTGGTACGTCCTCCATCGGTCTACAACCTACTTCCGTCGGAGGGAAGAGGTCTGACCGGCGCTCCCTTTCCTCCGTCGGCAGGAACTGGCAAGCTCGAGCGTGCTCGGGTCCGAGGCACGACTCGCAGAATGGGTGCCTGTCCTCCATCTGGATGTACCCGCCGATGCATCCCATGCAACTTTTAAAAGGTTGTCTGGAAACCATGATGTTCTCTTTTCTGCTTTTCTCTTGTTCGAAGTCTTCTTTGCTAGGTTGAAAAATTTTTGGGAGCAGTTCCTCGGTCGGGAGGGGCTCTTATGGACCGAGGGCGGGGGCCCACAGCAGGTGGGCGTGGACTAGAAGTTTTCAGTGTTGGCGTGAAGCGCAGGGATACACCCGATAGTTGTGGCTTAAAGGGCTACGCCTACAGGAAATAGAAAGCTCTGCCCTGCTGTTGCTCAAATGACGTCAAGTATTTGGAGCGAAAACGTGAGCATTAACGCGAGAACGAACGCAGAGCTATACTGTGAACTGCCTGCGCACGGAATGCGCGCGTAGAGCGGCGTTCGGCCGAACGCAGAGCTATACTGCTGCCTTTATTCTGGGGTGGCTTCCTTTTAAACCGAACGTATCGTCGACAATACGTTTTCACAAGCTATTTTTACATTGCCGTAACTCTGCAACCGTTTGCGCTATCAGAAAAATTTAAACGGTGTTTGAAAGAAAAGAGTGCGCTTTTATGCTGTTTTTGCTACAGTTACGGTAATCACTCTCTCTCGGCTGCAGCGCCTGGGAAAAGCGAGGCTTTTGTCTTCAGCAGAAAGGAATGCAGCGTGAGCAGGCAAACATGAGCTGCAGAGCAGAAACTTTGTCAAAACTAATGTTTTTCAAGGAATAAAAAGACAATAAGGAGATTCCTAGATGATTTGGAGAAGTTTCTTTTTGTTCTTCTGAAGAAAAAGCTGAAAAAACATTTGATCTAATAACTTTTTGAATTTTATTTCTGAATGAATGAGGCTCGCTTGTTACTTGTGGATAATAGTTTTTACTGGGTACACATAATAGGATGTATTTATAGTTTTATTTTATGTTGATTTTAGAATAGTTTATCAAGTCTATAAGATATTCTAATCATCAGTTTGTACTTTGTCTGTGTAGAAGTGCACTATATATGAAAGTCTCAATACAACAGCACCACACCACATTGCTGTGACCAACTCATTCCTGATACACAAGGACCAGTGTGTCACTATGAGAAGTAAGATGATGACCAGAGATTCCAAGAAGAGCTGGCAGCACACCTCCTAGGTGTTCCTCTTCGAAATGAGCCACAAAAAGGAACCTGTAGACCATCTCCAGCCCCATGCAGCAATGATCAGGCAATGTCTCAGAGAGCAAGCATGGGAAGGCGGCGCTGCAAGCACTGAATAAGAAAAGCACAGCCTGGAGTTGTGAGGCCTGTGATGTGGGCTTGTGCCTCAGCTGGAGAGAAACTGCTTCAGGGAATACAAACAAAGGCTCAGGACAATAATAAGAAATGGGGGAGGGGAAAAATCGCCTGTAAATAGTTAGAATTGTTAGTCTGTTTCTTGTTTGTAAAAATATGTGGGAATAAAAAAAACATTGTAAATGTGTTCTATAGTGTTGAAATTGTTAATTTGTGATGCAAAATCTGTACTTCATGTACAAATGCAAATTTTTATTTGCATAAAATCACTAAAATATATTTTCGTTTTTTGTTTTTTAGTGATATTAAACAGTTTTAATAGTGGTTTAGTATCAAGTATAATGTAAAACAATGCCAGATATTGAAAGTTCTACATATTCTGGAAAAATGTGCTGAAGCACTGGGCCATAGGACATTATCTTCCTATTTTCTAGTGAAAAACAAGTAAAAAATGCCAGGCGGAAATTTGAGGCAATTTGAGGCTTATAGGTGTAAAAGGGTTAAGAAACTCCTTCAGTGACAGCTGCCTAAATAAATTCTGAAATATAATGTGGAGGCTTTAAGCAGCTCCTAGACAGATAGGTTCTCCTAAGGATGCTTGGATGGGGGCTTTAAGCAGCTGCTTTAGTGACATGCTGCCTAAATCACTTTTGAAATTTAAGCAGCTTAAGCATTGACAGGCTGTTTAAAACCCCCTTGAACAATGCTGGGGGGCTTTAAGCAGCTCTTTCAGCGACATTACTCTTTTTGTCTGAACGACTCAAACACAATGTTTTGTTTTGGGTCATAAAGGACATTTTAAAATATATTAAAAAAAACAAAAACAATCAAATTAGTTCTCGTTTAAGAAGTCCTATTTGTGTAGAAGTTCCTCTTCCTGCCACCTGCGGTCGCCAAAGATCATCAGAGACATGTCCTGTCCCTCTTGTCTTTGTGGACACTATCAGAAGGTATTTCTAGTGGGACCGAGAATCAGAACCTGCCCAGATCAGTACTTCAGCCCACGTTTGTGTTTCTCACCTCCTCAGAGCAGAGGCGTCTCCGGTGTATGCGGCGAACAGCAGGTTGATGACGGACTTCACCTGAGGATGGAGACAGAGAGGATCTGAGAGTCGTCCACAGATCTGTCCCTCTACAGAACGTTAAAGGGGTAGTTCAGATCGTTCTGATGTGGGGAACGATTACCATCTTACCTGTTGTAGGTAGGTCTTTGAACCTCAGTTTGGAGGAACAGTTAAATTCTGACAGGGCTGATGAGCTAAAGGCTGGTTTAAACAGGACCAGAGCAGACCTCTAGAATGTTGTAAATTCACCTTTAAACAATTATTTATTTAATTTATTATTACTTTTTTTTTTTTTTTTACATCTCCTCTAGATGTGGAGGAGCAGCAGTTCTACTCCCAAGTCTCTCTGGGATAACTTAAGACACGTCCTGATCAAAAATAACACCAAGATTTTTAACATTAGAGCTGAGGCCAGATTAATTCCATCCAAGGAGGGCAAAAGACTGAAAATGTTATTCCTAAAATGCTCAGGTTCAAAAACCATCCTCGGTCTTGTCTGTGTTCAAAAGCAGAAAATTAAGGGTCATCCAGGTTTTTACGTCTTTAAGACATGCTTGTAGTCCAAGTAGCTGATTGGATTCATGGACAAATAACTGTGTATCATCAGCATAACAACAAAAATTTATCCCAGGCTGTTTAATAACATTACCTAATGGAAGCATAAGGTAAAGCGTATTGGTCCAAGCACTGAACCCTGAGGAACTCCACAACTATCTTTAATATACCATGTTATTTTACATTATTAATGTTTAGCGTATATCTTAGATCCTTATATACAGTTTCTTTTATATTTTTGCGTGTAACTGGGATCTTGAGGGGAAGCATGGTGGCGCAACTGGTACAGTTGTTGCCTCTCAGCAAGAAGGTTGCCGGTTCAAATCCCAGTCCAGGGGCCTTTCTGGGTAGTTTGCATGTTCTCTCCGTGCATGTGTGGGTTTTCTCCAGGTACTCCAGTTTCCTCCCACAGACCAAAAACATGCATGTTAGGCTGGTTGGCAACTCTAAATTGTCCCTAGGTGTGAGAGAGTGAATGGTTGTTTGTCTCTAACCTGTCCAGAGTGTACCCCGCCCCTCGCAGTGATGGCTGGACATGGGCACCGGCGACACCCGTGACCCAAAATGGAAGAAGCTGGTAAAATATAATGGATGGATGGGATCTTACACAATTTCGTTCCACGCCATGTACTGCATATGATGCGAATGACAATAAAGAACCTTGAACTTCTCACCCCATCTCTAAGGGAGAGTCCAGCTACCCTGCAGAGCAATTTCAACCACTTGTATCCACAATTTCATTCTTTCTGTCACTACCCGGTACCCAGAGTTTGTGGCCAAAGGTGAGGGTAGGAACGAAGACAGACCAGACAAACGGAAAGCTTTGCCTTGCAGCTCAGCTCCCTCTTCACCACAACGGACCGGTACATAGTCCACAACACTGCAGACGCTGAACCAATTTGTCTGTCAATCTCAAGCTCCTCTCTTCCCTCACTTGTAAACAAAACCCAGAGATCATTGAACTCTTCCACTTGAAGAGCCATCCACCCTTTTCCAACAGAGGACCATGGCCTCAGATTTGGAGGTGCTGATTCTCATCCCAGCCACTTCACACTCCGCTGTGAACCACTCCAGTGGAAGCTGAAAAATAAAATCACGGCACAATGACGCCAACAGGACCACATCATCCGCAAATAGCAGAGATGGAATCCTGAGGCCACCGAAGACAGCCTTCCTAACCCAGTGCGTCCACCACGAGAAGAACTGTTAACCTTGTGACCACAGGTAGTCACCTCAACAATTGAGGTGCAGAACATGGCCCACTTGGACTAATGTTCCCCATCTCAGCTGGGATGCGGTTAAGACTCTCCTGGATAACTTCTGTAATATTTAATTATATATTTTTTATCAACAAACCTCTAATTTCCCCGTTGTGAGCGGCTCTAGACTTTTGCACAAACCAGTAGAGCTACAAAGATGCTCCAAAACTGGCGCATTCTTCTTCTTCTTGTGACGTTAATGAATAAATATGTTCAGCAGTGTGACTAAAGACATCCTAAAGTGCCATGTGTTGTCATCATCGTATGTTCACATACAATGGCAAAGTTAGTTATCTGCGTTTAACGCATCACACACACACACGAGATACACTCAGGTGGAGCAATGGGAAGATATGTAGGCATTTGGGGAGCAGTTAGGGATTGGGTGTCTTGCTCAGGGACACAATAGATTTATTTCACAGCCGCCGAGATCGGAAGAGACAAGAAATGTAAAAACTTTAAAGACAACAACTGACTTTTCTAACCCTAAACCGCAAAGATATAGGAAACTACTGTACACCGAAAACTCAAACCAGAGGAGTCTGTGATTTTCAGGTGATTATTTTTAAAGAAGAGCTGTTTGCACAGAGGAAGGGAGGATGAAGACGTGCTTTATTTTATTTTATGCAGGGAACAACATGACAACAACAAAATGAACAAAACATTTGCCGTCACGTCTCCAAGTCCGCCGCAGCTGAAGAAAAACACGTCTCAGCCGTTTGGACGAGCAGACGGGACAGTTCATGAACTTATGGAGACTTTATACAGAACTACAAACGGGTTTGAGCTTGGAACCGTACGGTTTCATCTACAAACATAAACAGCGTTTCAAGTTTTCAGGCAAATATTTCTCCATTTACATTTCCCAAATTAAACATTTTGAACCTCTAGATCTTTGGACAAGAAAAACTTTTTTTTTTTTTAACGACCACCTTACAATTCCAAGCTCGTCACACTGTAATGATCTTGAAAAAAAAAATAAAAAAATCCAACAAAACGATAAAAATTCATGTTCAGGACACAAATCAACATAAAAACAAACTCATGAAAGAAATTCAAAAGAAAAAATAAAGATGAGATTAAAAACACGTTTTATCAATCTATACAAAAACAGCATGTATAATGGAAAATGAGAACTCAGAGGAAAAAAATGACAAACTATAAAAACTGATCATTTATATGGACATACAGGTAAAAGATTCAAAAGCCCCGCCATCATTAATTTGATTCAATCCCATTTTTGGAGTGATCAAAGCAAAACCAATGAGATTTATTTATCAGTTTGATTTAATGAACAATGAAGGATCATTTGCAATAATCAATGCTGATTGGTTGGATTTTGTGAAGGCAGAAGGTATTATCTCAGTCTGCTTCAATGATATTAGATGGCGTTACTCAGGGATGAATTCTCAGACCATTTCCTTTTGTTTGTAGCTGAACAAACCCTTTCAAAATAAACCAAATGTCATGTTCCTTTCTACGCTGATGATACTGTGATGTTCTACTTTGCACCTTTGCCTTTTAATACTGTTCTGAACAGCTTTTGATTCAAATATGTGAATAACAATGAAGTCACCTTGAACCTTGAAAACTCGAGTTTAAAGTGCAAATTTGAAAATCTAAAAATTTCCACCCGGTGATATTTAGAAACGAGAGACAGAGTCAAAAAGATCTTTAACAATCAACAATTGAAATAAAAGTTTTTTCCTTTTCTTGATATTTTTTTTCACCTACAAAGGTAAATAAAGTACATTTAGTCAAAATTAGAAATAAAACGTTTACCTGATGTTCAGTTTTTCATCTTATCTTGATTAAGATATAGACAGATCATCCAACTATAATGACTAAATACAACAAAAGAAACTATCACCGCTTAAACTAATCTAAACCAGTTTATAAACGGAGAAGTTGTCAACAGAAACACTTAAAAAATATTTGGCACTTTCTTACTGCTCAACCTTAAATATTAACTGAAACATTCAATCAGTGCTTCATATTTAAGATTTTGTTGTTTAAGATTTTTTGCTATATAAATAAACAGAATTGAATCTGATGAAACCTGAGTCAACAACAAATTCTACTGCACATCAGTCAGCATCGACTTTCAAATAAATATTTTTACATTTTATTTGGTTAATCTCCTCACTAACAGCTTTAAAGTCTATTAAATACACATATTTGTACACATATTTAATTTCTTTAAATAAACATAGAACGAGAATATGGAATAAGTTACCCTATATATTTTTAATGGTTGCGAAAAACAAAAACAAATGACCTTTCAGCATATACTTTGGTGGCAGGCATATCATAGATAATACTTGTGATTAATGTGTTTCTTATAAACAGCTTAAGCTGAACAGCCGAAGAAATGCCTTGTTTTTGTGCAACAAGCTCAGCATTAATGATGACCGAGGCTTTTGAAAACTTTTGTACCTAAAAACAACAATGAGCTTAACAGAAAAAGAGTCAAAGAATGTAACAGAGGACAACAGATAGTTTTACTTTAACTGTGGATTTTACTTCCATCAGACTTCAGTTTCAGCTCAACATGTTCAACTTAAATATTAAAACTTGGAGATTAAATAAAACAAAATAACACCTTCCCAGTGCAGTCACAGTGGAGCGATCATTAAGGCATCTGCTGCCATGACATTCATGTGCATCGATCTCAATCACCCCAACGAGACCGTACAAACCTGGAACGTCTGAAGTTATTTACTGCAGCTATGTACATTCAGAAGCACCCAAACCTTAAGAAACAGCCCTGATAACACTGAAAACAAAGCAGTCGCTGCCGTATTTACACAAACTATTCTGGATCGACAAGCATCAAACTCCGTTCAGAGAACATCAAACCTTAATAATAATAATAATAATAATTAATTCAATTTATAAAGCACTTTTCATTACTGAAAATCTCAAAGTGCTACACATATATTGAATGCTACACACATTCATAAACCGGTGGCGGCAGACTACCATGCAAGGTGCTTTCCAGTCCTACCGGGAGCAACTCAGGGTTAAGTGTCTTGCCCAAGGACACAACGACACATGGTGCGGGTCCCGGGAGTCGAACCGCCAACTTTCCGATCGGGAGACAACTGCCATTACCACTACACCACGGCCGCCCGTCCAGAGGCTCGATGCACCAGGGATACGTGCACACACACACAAAAACAAAACATGCAAACGTCTTTCCTTTATCACAGACTGAGATTTAAGAATATGTGACAAGACGTGCACTCGTGCGCGTTTCAGACTTCAAGAACACAATCTAACATAGGCCTGTCACAATGATAAATTTTGCTGGGCGATTAATTGTCTCAGAAATTATTGCGATAAACGATAATATTGTTTGAAATTTTACAATAATTAGTAATTGTCAAATTTAAGAAGAAATGTTGGTTCATTTTGTGTGTAGTACCTTTTTTGACCACTGGATGGCAGTATAAGACTGTTTGAACCGAAGGATGGATAGTGAGGGAGCGACCAGCACGTCTTGGGCTGTCTCTCCTTCCCGTTTTTCGGTTCTCAAAATGGCAGACGCTCGGTTTGAACTCCTTAGCATAGCATTTTTCACAAAAAAGCTTTTAATAAACAAAAAAATCAGTAAACAAGTTCTTTTTGCAGAGAAAAACAACTTTTTACATGACGGCATGGGTTTCAACCATGAATTTTGGAGCTTCGACAAGACGAAAGTTTTTGCCCCACCCCCGAGGTCGGCCTGTTAGCTTAGCTCGTAGCTTAGCTGCTTTTAATCATCCAAAAAAATGAAAATTTTGATGGTTAAAAAACAGATTTAAAAGAGTAGAGAGAAAGAGAGGAGTCAGTGAAGAGCACCTGAGCTTTTTGTCATCCAGTGTCTTCAGTAGAAAGAGAAACACGAAGAAACGATAAAGCCGATAAATGAAAATGAGGTCGATAATTTTCCATTTATCATGCGATTTCGGTAATTGATTTATTGTTTATCGAGACAGGTATAATCTAACAAAATGTCAGATTTTAGGTTGTAGACAAAAATAAATAAATAGAAAACAGTTTACTCTTGTGTATGTTTGGTGTTTTTGTTTCCTTGTTAAGTTTCTTCCTCTCATTGCAGATTAAAATCTAATAAATGTTTACACAGGTGGATTTATACTGTCGGACAGCACTGCGCAAAAGACACGAGACGTGATAAGGGCGGGCGATAATCGAGTAAATCACCTTTTGATATTATATAACAAATTTCAACGGCCGTTTTTAAATCAGATGTCTGCTTCTACTCCAGTTGGAGGTTAGATTTTCTCAGGCGCTTCAAACGCATTGCAGACCTAATCCAGAAAAGCCTCGCGGTCGACTCTCAAGCAGCATGAGGGACACCTCAACAGGTGTTCAGAGAGGTAAACTAACTCGTCGCAGCTAAAATCGTGAGCAGGAAAAACACTATGCGTCCCAACGCAAATACCAGGAGTCTCATCAAAGGTACATTGATGACGTCCAGACTAGAAGTACGTCTGAATTCATGTTCTCATTTAGATCTGAGAAGTTTTCATCTGGCTCGGTGTAGCAGGCCAAAAGAACACCTGCCCAGATTAAACCTGGGTATAATCCAGCCTAGATCCATTCAACCCCATGCATAGTCTGGACTGGGCGTATACTACGGTTCGTTACACCTTACACTCTTGTGACCTTTGAAAGTTTTAATAAACGACTGCTCCATGAGGTGAAATCAACCACTTTTAAAAAAAAGACTTCCCTGACCGTTGTTGTTTGTTTACACAAACGGCCTATAGATTCGTTACAAGACCATCAATAAACCCAATCTGAGTGCTGCCGTTGAAGAAAAATCCCCTTCATTAAAAAAATGGAGGTTTTAGATCTTTTATCCATGTGCAGTTTGGATGTTGTGAGGAAGACTTTGAGATTTTTAGCACTTTTGAGATTTGTATTAATGAAAAGTGCGGTATAAATTGAATTTATTATTATTATTATTAAGACTCGACTCTTCTGGTGTGGGACGGTGGAAGCCAAAGCCAACATTTGTCTCATAATATTAAGAAATGGGAGAAAGATGGCGTTCATTGTTGTATCTTGGAAAACTCTGGTGGCCGAGGACACAGAGATTAAGACAATTTAAAATGTTGCCTTCTTGTTCGAAAGGAAGAAACGATTTCTGGACAAAAGGGTCGACGATGGACAAGTTAAATACTTTAATAATTATTGTACACTGGTTCAGACGTGTCTAATAATCACTCTTGTTCTGGACCAGCAACTGTCCATTTGTTGTTTTGTGCGTTTAGTTATGAATGTTTGGCTCTTGCTTGTCGTCTCCACAGGTTCTAGGAGTGATTATTGGTCAGAGGGATGTTCATCCTCACGTGAGGCCCATGACTTGTATGCTCAAACACTCGGGCACTCTGTGGGTCCTATAGTGTTGAGTTAAGCAATAAAACGGTAAAAACATCATATCGCCTGGTCTTAGGTCAAGAACTGGTCTTGGTTCTGCAGGTATTCTGAAGATGAATAAAAAAGATCTTCTGAAAACCGTAGAACTGTTGGTCCAAACTTAAAGAGAACGTCTGAATCCTCTGAAGCAAGGCAAAGGCAGGCGAGGAACGGATCGAGACGTTTGCGCCGTGCTCTGCGCAGGCGACCATGTCTGAACACAAACAAGGCTCCGTGCTACAAGCCAACATGCCAAGTTGGTTCTGGAAGGCAGCCAAGATAACTCTGCTCACAGCAGAGGAATTAAAAGTTGGACCAGAACGAAAGGAGAAAACACTGATGTCATACGGACAAACGCGCCGAGGCTCGACGACACAGAGAGAACGGATCGTTCTGTTCACGCTGTCTGCATCGACAGGCGTGTCCGCTGAATTATGGTTTATTTGTCAAATTAATTTTAACCTCGAAGTGTTTACGACTCCAGAGAATGAGGCCTGATTATTAAATAAATGTTTTGAAAGAACTCACACGTTGTGCAATTGGGAGGATGAGAAACTGTTCAAGTATACGGGCCATGAACGGGTCGGTCGTCCTTTTTCTGTGCAGTTTAATGAGGCGTTGCTAATTAAGGTTTTACTAAATAAGATGACGGATATTTCTGCACCGACTTATTCCTCTTTGGCATCATGTTGGTGCAGATTCTGTCATCCAGGACACGACAAATCCATCACAACATTCAAGATAAGGATAAACAATCTTCCTTATGGGTGTTATTTATTTTTCTTCTTACTCCGGCTCGTTTATGATCACGTTTCCCTCCATGTGCGTTTATCGCCTCCATAAAGGTAATCTGAAAAGTTCTAAAATCAAAATGGACCTTTTATTCTGTTAGCTGAAGATGTTTAGCTTCCCAAACGGGGAGCTTTATCGATTAAAAACCAGAAAGTGTGGAGTCTCACTGCATGAGAGGCTTGTAGATGAATCCCTCCCCTCCCTGCTGAGGGTCAATAGGGTTGTTGCTTGCCTGAGACGAGATGTTTTGGTCGCATGTATGAAAATTAAAGCCTTCGTACTTCCTGTGACGCCAGTGAATAAATACTCTATGGTCCTCAGGAGGGAGGGGGAAGATTAATCTGCAAACTGCACAAATAAAATAAAGATTGAACTTCTTCTTGACTTCTAATGTGTAGATTTGTGGAGGTGATAAATGCATGATTAGAGAAAAAAGTGATCAGGAACCGATTACTGTAGTTTAATTTACTCGTCTTTGGAATTATAGTTTGGGTTGGTGCTTCTATTCGTAATAAATTCAAAGTAATTTTCCAGGAGCTGAAGGTTTTTATTTAACACGTAAGTCTTCAACATTTCTGCAACGTTTTTTGTTGTTCATCTGATAAATATTATGTTAATATTTAATTGTATTTTAACTTTAATCTTAGGGATTTCTCGGATAGAGGTATCATTAAAGCTCGTTAAAATGACATTTTTATATTTTATTGTACTAATTAAAGTAATTTAAACCTTTCTATACATTTTTTGGAGTTCCATACTTTTCCCAAACATTTTAATTTGCTTTAATTTAAAGTTGTTTTTAATTTAATGTGTAAGAACTATCCCTAAATTATTTAAAATGTCAGAAGTTGTTCTCAGAAGTTATTTTTAACAATTTTTTTTTACACAAACATGTTCATTTTTGGTATAAAATGTGAAAAATACCTTTCTTATTGAAGCGGACACGAGTCCGGACGCTGAAATGATTGATACGTTTTTTTTTTTTTTTTTTACATATTTGTTAAAGCAAATATAAAACAGTTCGTAGAAGAGACAGCTGACGAACAAAACAAGTGGTTTACTCTTTTTTTTTTTTTTACTTTGTGTCTAGTTAAGGATTGTCAGCCGGAGCAAAGTTGAAGGATCTGTAGTTTTTTTTAACCCTGACCAGGCACTCGTTTCAACTTTCCAACAACAACCTGTGCACGCAGCCCTGTGCACGTGCCCTTTGACCCCGCAGCATTTGTATTCATGTGCAAAAATCACCTGAGTCTCATTCTGAGCTACTGCTTTTGGAGACCGGACTCCACACGAGGAAAAAGGTTCACTTTTCCTTTAAAAGTTGAGTCATAAAAGCTGTTTTTTAAAAACCAATTAAAATAATTTACAGAAAACGGGATGAAGAAGAAGCAGGAGCTGTACAGCAGATTTTAGACACACTGAGGCTACGAATAAAAACAAGTCCCTCATCCCGTCCCCGCAGTGACTGCTTCACAATAAATAACCCTCCACGTTGAATAAATACTTCGAGGTGAAGAAAGACGCCGACCAGGCGAGGTGGGCGGGGTCACTCGCTGACTTTGTCCATCCTATAGACTACAGTGGTGGAGCTGTCCTGGTCGGACTCAGTGGAGGACACTTTCTTCCACAGGGGGGCTTTCAGAGCAAGCTCCTGTTGGAGGCTCTCGTAATCCATGGGTCCGAAGCTGTTCTGCTGCTTTAAGCGACACGAATAATTCAGTTAGTTTCAAAGAGCTCCCCGTTCCGGCGAAAACATCAAGCTGAGACATGCACGCAAGTAAAAACTTGCAAACGGGTCACAGAACCTCTGAAGCTGAGCTGGTTCTGTTTACAGTTGAAACCAGATGTTTACATACGCCATGAATGCGACCAAACTGCTCCTTGTCGGGTCAGTTCGGATTCGCAGAATTAGTTTTATTTGTTAAATGCATGCACTAAGCACACCTAAAGCGCTCTGCTTCTTTGCGTTGCATCATGGGACAATCTAAAGGAATCAGGATATCAGGAGGAGAATCAGAGCTCCAGAAATCTGGTTCATCTTTGGGTCCAGTTTAAAGACACCTAACGCCAAAATTACACTACATGAGTTCCGGCTCCGCCCCGCTCCGGTCAGACCTCCGCAGCAAATACGCACCCATTATAATCAATGAGAGAATTTACACTGTCTCCGCACGGCGGCGGTGAGCTGCGGAGAGCGGACGGCAGTCCGTCAAAATTAGAAATTTTTCTATTTCTGCCGGACGCCGGAGCTGTGCCGGAGTCAACTTTTGAAGATTACGTCGCACCAACAGGAAAAGGAACGAGCACAACTTCCGTATTTACAAAATAAAATCACCACGGGCGGACTTAATCCTAGCTCTATACGGATTTATTTGTACAAAAATGCTGTCAAACTATCATTTATGACTACGCCTACAAACGCAATACAAGAAATAAATAAATAAAGTATTTTATTCTGAAATGTAATACATCACTTCCTGTTGCTCAAACCATGTCCTGTCGCTCATTTACGAGAGAAGATCAAGGCAGCAGTCTCTACTGTTGTTCTCCTTCTTCCACCGAATGAATTGTTTTGTTCCGACTTACTTATTTATCACTTGATTTATCGCGCGATCTCGCAATTCCCGCGCATGCGTCTCAGAGCGGCGCATGCAGGCGGACCTGAGCTGAGCGGAGGAAGTGGAAATTGGACTGCCACCTGCGGAGCGGGGCGGAGCGGAGCCGCATGTAGTGTAATTTTGGCGTAAAGGTTCCTCTGTCCAACGACTGGACAGGAGTTTAAACACCACGAGGGCGATCGTACTGCTCAGGAAGGAGACAGGTTCTGGGTTCCTGAGATGAGCGTGTTCTGATGAACTCTGTGGATCAGAACCAAAGCTACAGAGATCGTGAAGACGCTGCTGAAGCTGGTCCGAGAGTCTCATCCATAGTGAGATGACATGGACTGAAAGGACACCAAGAGAGGACGAAGACATCACTCCCAAAGCAAGATAAAGAGACGGATTACAGTTTGTCCACACAGAGACATTAATGTCCTGTGGTCTGGACTAATACTAAACTGTCTGACCATAATGACAATCATCATTTTGACCCATAAGTGTGAGGCACGGGGTTGGCAGCATCATGATGTGGCGGTGTTTTGCTGCAGGAGGGACCGGCTGACGTCATGAGAGAGAACGAGCCAGGACGTTAAAGCTTGAACACAAATGGGACAATAACCGTGTTTCCATCTATTTTCAATTCTAATTTTGAGCGAATTTTTGAAAATTCGCAAAAATGTAAATAAAAATTAATGCGAATCAGAAGTGTTTCCATCAACTGGCTTGAAGCGAATCCACCAAGCCACGCAAAGCGGCATTACGTCAGCGTTACGCATGTCTACAATAAACAGGAAGTAGCGGTTGAAAACAGGAACCGAACCACACATCTCGGCAAAATGGAGAGAATATTTCAGGAATGTGTTGCTATCGGGCAAGTTGTATTTATTCTGTCATGCTAACTGGTTTTAGCGATGTTACATCCGGGGAGACAGCGGAAACAGCTGATCAGTCACATGACGTGAATGTTCGCTACGTCAGAACTGAGTCGGCAAATCCGTTTCCATCTCTCGTTTTGCGCATCAGCTCCGTTTCGAAAAACCCCAAAAACCACCTCAAGCGAGCGTATCAACTTTTTTGCTAATTAGAGGAAGTTAATTTGAATCGTGCCATTTCCATTCACCTTTTCTGATGCGATACTTCAAAATGCGCATCAAGAAACCTTGATGGAAACACGGTTAGTGTCCCTAAACATATGACCCAATCAGTTTCAAAGTGGATTAGGGACAATGAAGTCCATGCTTTGGAGCGGCCACCAGAGTCCTGGTCTCAGTCCCAGAGGAAATCTGTGGGCGGAGCTCAGTTATGTCAGGAGGAACGGGACAAAACCAAAAACGTTTGACCCGAGTCATTCTGCCTTAAAGGCATCGATGCAGAATACTAAGAAAATGGGAACAGAAGTTGTTTTCTCAGTACAGAGTACGTAAACGTCTGGTTTCAGCCATGTTTGCAGCTTTAAAGACCCTAAACTCAGCCAGTTCTGCAGCGCAGGAGTGTGTGGGTTTCCTCCTCGTCAGGCAGGTTTGTCCTTACCCTCTGGTCTCCGCCCTCTCGGCGGGGGTCGTGCTTCTTGGCAAAGTGCCTCAGGTTGTCGTAGTTGTGGAAGTTAAAAAGCTCCACCAGATCCTGAAACGACAGAACGACGACTCAGAACCTGAAATAAACTTTGTACCATATTTTCCGGCCTATAAGTCTCAGTTTTTTAAATTAATTTTCATGTCCTGCGACTTATACGGCGAATCGACATATTTAGGGATTTTTTCCCATATTTTTAGACCAATTTTTGGCCGAGATATGACCGTTTCCATTCATTCTGACGGAAAAAATGGAGCAGTACCACTTTTGGCCGCTAGGGTCCACCGACCGTTCCCAGCTCATGTGTTCGACAGAAGCCTCCTCTGCTCGGACTCACTCTGTCGCAGCACGGCTTCCTGCTCTCTGGAGGTCTGAACTACTTTTACCTCAGTGTTTGACTGTTAGCAAAATAGCTCAAGAACCACAGGACAGATTTTGATGAAACTTACAGAAAGTAATCACTGGATGGGCATTTACAACTGATAAGCTTTAAGAGATGTTCGAGCTAAAATTTGATTTATTTATAATTTATTTTGTCTGCTTCATTTTGCCATGTTTTAACCATCAAAGTGCATTTATTAAAAAAAGTTCAGCTGAGACACACTTTTACTATGTCAGCAAACAAATATATTTTTTAAAGTGTTTATCTTGTTACATTTTAAAGACATGAAGGCTTCAGCAGCGCGCGCACATGTTTGGAAGACCGTCAAAGCGTAACTATTTAAATTCAGCTGATTTGACCATTACGTGCATTAAGGAAAAGTTCAGCTCAGATACACCTTTACTATAATGTCAGCAAACAAATATAATTTTTTTAGGCGTTTATCTTGTTAAATTTTAAAGAAATGCAGCGTTCCCGCCCACTGCGGGTGCGCGTTTTGCACGTAGCGAAACTATTTTTTTAATTCATCTGATTTGACCATTATGTTAATTTATTAAGGAAAAGTTCCGCTCAGACACATCTTTGCTAAAATTTTAAGCAAACAAATAATTGTTTTTTAAGTTTTAATCTTGTTAAAGTCCTTCCGTGCACGCTCCTGTGGCCATTTTGCAGCCAATCCATTTTTGGCAAAACACCGGCCCACATTTCCGGGATGTCAGCGGTGACGCGTAACATACGCGACGCGTCAGCGGTGACGCATAATAGATGCGGCGTATACAGAGGTGCGACACATTTATGGATTTATCCACTTTATTGGACATAATTGGACTAATGCGACGTGTACGGCGGTGCGACTTTTAGGGCGTAAAGTACGGCAATTAGGTAGCTGTGAAACCTACAGGTGGCCTACACCTGAGGGGCGGGTTCCCGCTGACCCCGGACCACCAGGTGGTAATCATTAACCAGGCAACACCTACTGATTGATCAGGTTCAACGATTGCAGGTGTAAAAGTTTACAATCATTAGCGAGTTTCCTTCCGTTCCGCTGACTCGCCTTCTCCGAACTCCATGGTTTTATGGATCACCTGGTCCTGACCCGGTTTTAAAGTCGGCTAGATGTAACTTACAGCTTGACCACGAACTGCTCTGTGCGTCTCAGAACATGACGTACCGTGCAGAACTGGATCCCTCTGACAGAGTTGCCCAGTTTGTCGAGAGGAGGCGACCAGCACATGATGCCCATCACGTTGGGGACCACCAGCAGGATGCCGCCCGCCACGCCCGACTTGGCCGGCAGTCCAACCTGAACGGGACAAAAGGTGCGTTAAACAAACCAAACCAGAACATTCCATTAGACTCATACCACTCCTGCAGGCGGTGCAGTTTCAGAAATTCATGAATCAAAACGTTCAGCTCATTCAGCAGGCAGGCAATCTGATTTTTGGATTTTGTAACTTCCAAACTTTAAAAATTATTTTATTTACAAATACTTTCCCCGTTTAGCTTTCAGCTCCCGTTTGGTCACATTGACCTTTCAGCTCCCATCGTTGTCTCTTCTAGCTCTCGTCGTCTCCCGTTGTTGTCTCTTTTAGCTCCTGTTCCTGTCTTTTTAGCTCCTGTTCCTGTCTTTTTAGCTCCTGTTCCTGTCTTTTAAGCTCCCGTTGTCTGTTACCTCTCATTTGTCTCTTTTAGCTCCCATTGTTGTCTCTTCAGAGTCAGAGATTCTTTATTGTCATTTGCACCAGGTACATGTGGAACAAAATTATGTACTCAGGGTCCCAGTTACATCCAACAATAAAATGTAAAAACCAAAAAAAAAAAAAACAACAATAAGAAACAGTAATAAGATCTAAGATATGAACTATGGCTCTCATGGAATTAATGGAACAAATAACTACTGCTGTCGATCAAAAACAACATTGTATCAGTATCTTTGTTGATTTAAAAAAAGCATTCGATACTATTGATCACACCATTCTCCTTGAAAAACTGAACAAATATGGTATTAGAGGACCAGCATTACAGTGGGTATCTAGCTACTTAAAAAATAGGAAACAATTTGTACAAATAAATGATGTAAGATCTGACCTCTGTAATATCACATGTGGAGTTCCCCAAGGCTCTGTACTTGGACCAAAGCTTTTTATTTTATATGTGAATGACTTGGTAAATGTGTCAGGACTCCTTAAATGTGTACTTTTCGCTGATGATACCACTTTTTTCTGTTCAGGTGAAGATATAGAACAAATGTTAGAATTGATAAAGACAGAATTTGTCAAGATACAAACTTGGTTTAAAATAAATAAATTATCATTAAATCTAGAAAAAACTAATTACATGATATTCGGTAATAAAAAGAAAACTGTTGATGTTCCACTCAAAATTGAGGATGTTGAGATTTGTAGAGTGAATGAGGTGAAGTTTTTGGGTGTTATCATTGATGACAAACTGACATGGAAACAACACATAAATTCTGTAAGAATAAAAATAGCTAAATCGATTGCAGTACTGTACAAAGTCAGAGACCTATTGAATGATAAAGCTCTGTATTTGTTGTATAACACAATCATTGCTCCACACTTAATCTATTGCATTGATGTTTGGGGGAAAGCGTGTAAAACAATCACAAAGCCTATTTTTGTATTACAGAAAAGAGCTGTAAGAATTATCACTAGAAAGCATTACCGTCATCCATCAAGTACATTATTTTATCAACTAAAATTATTGAAGTTCCATGATTTGGTAGACTATAATATTTTATCAGTTATGTATAGAGCTCAAAATAATGCATTACCTTTAAATATCCAAATGCACTTTGTTAAAAGACAAAGTTGTTATAATCTTAAGGGAACAGAGTTGTTTGTAAAACCACAATTCAGAACCAGTTTGAAGGGACGTTCTACCTCAATCCAGGGAATTAGATTATGGAATGGCTTGGAGAATGTAGTTAAAAATGCCAAGTCAATGTTTACATTTAAAAAAATGATCAAAACAAATGTGTTAAAAAAATATATGTGAAATAACGTAATGTGTATTGTATTAGTTAGAAAATTAGAAAGAGTTAGTCATTTTGTACTGTTGGTTGAAGAATATTATTGTTTAACCTGATTGTTGGAAAAAGTTGGTTGAAGATTATTATTGTTTACATGGTTTGACTACTGTTGTTTAATCTGATTGTTGGAGATAAGGGGCAGATATAATAAGATTTATTCTTCTTTCTGCCACCTTTCATTTTTTTACATTTTGTACACTATCATTATGAGATTGCCTTGTATTGTTTCTTTTGTAAAAAAATGAACAAATTTAATAAACATAAACATAATAAACAAACTAAGAAAAACATCAACTAAAAATACACTAAGCACTAATATCATAGAAAAACATTACTCCAAACAGCAGCACGAACATGAGTCTGTGTGAGCAGATGAGCACGCTTGAACTCAGGGTAGAAGCTGTTCCTCAGTCTAGTGGTTCTACACTTAATGCTCCTTAACCTCCTTCCTGAGGGAAGCGGGGCAAAGAGTGTGTGTGCTGGGTGAGTGGGGTCCTTCATGATGCAGGTGGCTCTCTTCCTGCATCTGGAGGCGTCTTTGATGGTGAGGAGACTGACTCCAACATCTTCTGTGCAGCCTTCAACACTCTCTGTAGAGCTTTTCTTTCTGCAGCTGTGCAGCCTCCATGCCACACGTTGATGCTGGAGCACAGGATGCTCTCCACTGCACACCTGTAGAAGGAGGTGAGGACTGAGCTCTCCGTCTCTTCTAGGTCTCTTTTTGGTCTCTTTTAGCTCCCGTTGTTGTCCGTTAGGTCCCATTGTTGCATCTTTTAGCTCTCGTTTGTCACTTTTAGTTGTGTAACATTTAAATTTTAGCTTCTAGCTTTAATCTCCTACCGTACTTGTTACAAGCAGCTTTCAGCTACATCTTTTCTAAATGTTCTCATTTGTTTCTGTAAACATGCAGTTTTAGTTTTAACTTTACTGACTTTAACAGTGTGTGTATTATTTGAGCAACATGTGTGTGAACTTGTTTGAAAAGCAACTGCCTCACATTAGAGGTTCTGTGTTCCAGGTACCACTGGGACACCATTCTTCCTGAACCAGTCTTTTTAAAACCAACAGAACCGGTCCAAATGTGGGTTTTACTCACGTGGAAGGCAAACTGTCCCGAGAAGTCGTACATGCCGCAGGAGTGCATCAGGCTCAGCGTGTTCCTCACCGCCTCGGGGCTCAGGACGCGCTCGCCCGTGATCGGACAGATGCCGCCGTTCGCCAGAGTGGCCGCCATGACGCTGGCACTCTCGCAGGTCACCTCCATGGCGCACAGCTGGACGGACACAAAACACGACGGATTATTCTCTGAGGGCAATTTTGGCACAAAGTGTGAATTAAGAGCAGCAAAGAGGGAGAATAAAACTGTTTCAAGAGACTCGGCGACACTTTAAATAATAAAGCAGCAGCAGGAAGGCCATACTCTCAACAGCGTGAATGTTTAGGACGCATTCACACTATTGTGATCCATTTTTCTTCCGTACATTTTTTTAGTGCGATTCTTGTTCTGCAGTTTTAAGCTATTTCAACAAATCATAACTCAAAAAGTTCAGCACTTTCAGGACAATCCTGCTATGACTTTTGGTATTGCTGCAACTTTAGCTTTTTGAAATATTTAGCCTTTTCTGGCATTTTTCCCCCTCTCATAAAAGTTTTTTTCAGCTAGTTTCAGCTGTTGTTCAACTGTTTTGTCTCCTTTCAGGTTCTTTCTGCTAACTACAACATTTTTGTGCCAATTCTAATTTTGTTCTTTTAATTTCAGCTTGTTAAGCTCCTTTCAACTTATTTCTGCAAATTTCAGCATTTTCTACTATTTCAGCTATTGATGTTTTATGCTAATTTAAGCTTTTTCAGCCAATTCCACATTTTTTAACACACACTGCAACTTTTTTTCAGCCTACGGTAATTTAGCAAAAACGTGTTCTTTCCACTTCCTTATGATAATTTCAGCTTCTTAAGCTAATTTTCAGCTGTTTTTGTGCTAATTTCAGCTTTTTTTTTCAGATAAGTTCCACTTTTTTGTGACCATTTCTGCTTCTTTCAGCAAATGTGTTCTGTTTTCTTCAGTTAATTTAAGCTTGTTTACCTTTTACGCTACTGTAAATTTTTTAAGCATATACTGTATTTAGCTTATTTCAGCTGTTTTTGGATCAATTAAAGTTTTTTGTTGTAATTTTTGCTACTTCCAGCCAAATTAACTATTTTCTGTTAATTTCAGCTTGTTATGCTCTTTAAAGTTTTTTCTGCCAGTTTAAGCTTTATCTGCTTTTTTAGCTACTTTTTAGCCGTTTTGTGCTATATTTAGCTTTTTCAGCTAATTCCACATTTTTTAAGCCAGTTTCTGTTTATTTTAACCTAATTCAGCAAATATGTATTCTTTCTGCTTTCTTTTGCCATCTTAGGCTTGTTCTTCCATTCCAGCTAATTTCAGCATGTTTTAGCTTATTTCAGCTGTTTTTCTGCAATAAACATTCACAATGCATTTTCGCAGGAGATGCAGTTTCTCTAGTTATGTATAAATATGGAGGACAACACACCTGAAAGTACAGGTCCAGTATTGACGTCATGTCGGTTCCTTCAGGGAAACACTGCAGACAAACCCAAAGGAACATTTTAGACTGAAAAATGAAACGTTTGATGAGCCAACCTGACCTGAAAACCTGTAATATTCAAGTTGAGGTGAGCAAATATAAACCCGTCAGGTCCTGGAGCCGGTACATGTCAGAACTGTTGGGTGTCCCCCCCTGGCTGAAGAAGCAGCAGAGTACCTGGAACTGGTTCCGTGTGTTCACAGATGCTGAACGGTTTTCTACCATGAATTAGCTCAGACATTAATTAGGAGGTTTGACAGAGTTTCTGGGTTTTAGGTTGGGTTTCGTTGGTGTCGTCAACTGTTCCACAGTTCCAGTGCCAGGGTCCAGTCGTAGAACCAAAGCAGGAGGTGTCTCTGCACTCTCAGAACCATAATCGGCTCATATATGGAAGTCTTGGGGAAGAACAGACAGATCCGTGACTCATAGACTGTAATCAGGATGTTATGTCGTCTGTCGTAATGAAGAAGGAACTGCAGCTCTGGGTTGTGGATTTAGTTCCATTTGAGGTTTGGATCAGGACCGAAAGAACCAGATCCTGGATCCAAGTGGCTAAAACAACCTTCCTTCATAAAGTGGACATGTTCAGCCTTAGAGATGAGCAAAGGAGCTTCATTATCCAGAAGGAGGCTCCTCCTCATCAAGATCAGCTGAAGAGGTTCAGGCGTGGGCAGGACTCCTCCCTCTGGAGGTTTCCTAGACACGTCCTACTGGGAGGAGACCCCGGGGCAGACCCAGAACTCTCTAGGGTGATTGTGTATCCACGCTGGTCTGGGAAAAATGTAAGACCCTCCAGGAGGAGCTGGAGAGAGGGAGGTCTGGGTCTGGATCAGACAAGTGGAGGAAAATGGCTGAACGAACGGATAAACAAATGAATGAACAGATTGATGGATATTTGGATGAGATTATTTGTAAAATGTTTTAATTTTTCTTGTTTTCGATCATTTTAAACTCATCAGTTTGCATTATGCAGCACGGTGGCACAACTGGTAGAGCTGCTGCCTCTCAGCGAGAAGGTTGCCGGTTCAAATCCCGGTCCGGGGCCTTTCTGGGTGGAGTTTGCATGTTCTCCCCGTGCATGCGTGGGTTTCCTCCGGGTACTCCGGTTTCCTCCCACAGACCAAAAAACATGCTTGTTAGGCTGATTGGTGACTCTAAATTGACCCTAGGTGTGAGTGTGAGAGTGGATGGTTGTTTGGTGTGAGTGAGACAGGTCCCTCTTGTAAATGAGTCCCCGTGACTCAACGAGGCTAGCCTGTATAAATAAAGGTTGAATGAATGAATGAATGAATGAATGCATCTGTAAACTTTGTCTGAAGTTAGTTTCTGTTCAATAAAAACGTTTCCCGGCAGACAGACGGGATTAAAAACGGTTTAATCTGCAGACAAACCTTCTTTTCTTTCAGATAGTAGCCGATGGCAAAGTTCCGGTCTCCCGACTCGCGCTCCGACTGGAATCTGTCACACAAAGAGCAGAGCGATCCGGTTACAGTTTGCACGAGGCGCGTGCACGTTCTCGTGCGCTTTCTGCAGGTCGGCACAGGAGTTCTGAACCCACGCCCGTCACGGGCAGAGCCTTCACGCCTCTGATCTGTAGCAGCTCCATCATAAATCACGTCGTGCGTCGTTACGACAGGAGCTGCGGGTCCAGAACAGAGTTGCGGGTCCAGAACCGAGCTGCGGGTCCAGAACCGAACCTTCAGACGACCCAGCACAGATACAACACAACACACTGGCTTTCTTCACATTTTCTTATAATTTGCTCTTTATTAAACAACAAAGTTGTGTTCTGGAACATTAAAATTAAAATCCACTAATTAAAGCTTTTTATCCAGGATACAGAGCTGTGCAAAAGTCTTCATCCGGCTCCAGTTTTATCTCCCAAGCAGCTGATCTTTCTTGTAATCTTCTAGTGGTCTGGATCAACAGGTCCCCTGGCTTTTAGGAACAATTTTAGACCTTGAAAGCATTTGTCCTTACAAACTCCTGCTCTACAGATTGATTTTAGTTTAAATCCTCACATCGGGCAGCGGATGATGTTCTTTTTTTTATTTCTCCCAGTTTCTGTCCTTGCAGTTGATCAGACCAACCTGATGTGCTTCAAACAAGAAACGAGGAAAGAAGGCAGGTCATGGAGGCAACAGGTCCAGGACAAACCTCTCTACCTCCAGCAACACTCTCAAGCTCCTCCTGGGGGACCATGAGGTGGTCCCAGACCAGAGAGGATCTATAATCCCTCCAGAGAGTTCTGGATCTGCCCTGGGGATTCCATGGTGGGACATCCCTCTAAATAGAGGCGTCCTGATCAGATGAACCACCTCAGATGACTCCTTTCAATGTGGAGGAGCAGCGGATCTACTATGAGCCTCCCCAGTCCTACGAAGGGAGCTCATTTCAGCTGTTTGACCTCATGACCTCAGGTGAGTGTTGGAACGTAGACAGTAAATTCAAAACTTTGCCTTTTGGATCAACTCTTTCTTCCCCACGAAAGACCGGAGCAACAACCTCATTACTAAGGACGAGCCTCCGATCCCTCAAATGCAAAATAAAAATCGGGGATCCCATTGTGGGACCTACAATCCTATTTTCAGTCAAAACGTGTTCTCTTTGGCGTCTTTAGTGACGGGCTAAGAGAAACAAAAAGCTCAAATTTATTAATTTTTTTCTTCTAAAATGTCTTTGCGTCAACAGAACTCCCCGGAGTTCAGTTTTATGTCTAAACGATTTGTGGGTCTCGGGTACGAAGACAAAAACTTTGTGGAAAAAGCAGCCGAAGCCTGAAGAGAAAATGAAAGACCTTCAGCGCGTCTGGAGAATTATTGATCCAGAGGAAAGTCCGGCTGCTGGAAGGAAAACCTAAAGAAGTGAATGGTCGGATAATCCTTGAAGGAACTTGGCCTGCCGCCTTCCACAGCAGGCTGAATTCAAGATGGCCGCCACAGCCACATCTAATGCTCAGATTGGGAGCTGAGGTCGACTCTCAGCTACTACCACATAAACTTTACCTCAGTCACTGTAGCTGAGCAGCCCATTGCTGTTGAATAGCTGCGGCGGCCATCTTGAATGGTGTTGACTAAACGTTGCGTCACACATCAGTTCTGGATTTTAATTAAAAACAGAAATCTTTGACTTACGTGGCATTGCTGAAACCCACGTACTCGTTCCCTGCCATTTGTTTCAGGAAATTCATGACCTGAGGAAGAATCAGAGAAAGAGCCAAAGAAGCTTTCACATAAGAAGGACTGAAAAGTAGCTAAATAAATTAATTCAAGCTGAAAAGGAGCAGAAAAACAGCTAAAAATAAGCATATTTTCTATCAGCCATCTTGAAGGTTTGCCTAGTCTTCAGTTTAAGTTGGCGACTTCTCTCAGATACACCAAATATTACAGAACAGAACATGAAAACAACTCAAAAAAAGCTAAAACTATCTGAAGAAAAACTGAAGAAAACATAAAAAGGAGCTAAACAAAAACTGATAACTGAACAAAAGCTAAAAATAGCCGAACAAAAGCTGAAAAGTTTTTTTTTTAAAAACAGGAGCTGAAAATAGCAAAGCAAACCTAAAAATAGTCGAAGAATCTGAAAATGGCAAAAATAAATAAATTTAAAAAAGCTGAAGAGCAAACTTAAAAATAACTCAAAAACCACAGCAAATTGTAAAACGGTGAAAAAAAGACCTAAAAAAGCTAAACCCAACCTGAAAACAGTTCAAAGTTGTCTGATTTAATGCATTTTTGTTGTTTTTGTTGACGTTTGCGTCCCTAGACCGGCATATTTTCCCACAATACTCACGTAGTCAAATTTCTCAGCGTTGCCGGCGTGTTGCTGCGGAGAGAGGAAAACAAGTCAGTTAGTCGAGTTCCTTCAGCAGCGGCTTCACACAGCTAAAACGACAACTAGACAACGAGAAATAGCTTTAATCACAATTAAAAATGGAGAAATAAATTGATTTGGCTTTTAAGCAGACGTGAAAATTTGTTACAAAGATGAGTCTGTCCGCAGCTGAAGGGAGGTTTAGTGCAGAGTTTAAACTACAACACGCTGATTCGGACACGTTTCTGACTGCGTGCATGTTTGAGAGTTTAGCTGTCGCTCTATGAGTTACAGTGATGCATGAGTGGACGGGGTCAAGGGTCGAAATCTGTGCAGGGAGTCCAAAAACAGGAGGAAAAGGAGGAGAAATGTCCTTTGGTTTGTTCCCCGAGTGGATTTCTACTCAATTTGACGCTGCATCGTTACTCCAAAAAAATAAAAATAAAACCACAGCAAGAATAAAAATATGCACACATGCACTTTAAAGTGTTACGTGTTTGGAAAAAAAAAAACAAGAAAAAAAACTGCACTATGATTTTGGATGGGCTCGTTAACTGGACTGCAGTCCATTATTTTTATTTTTTTAAGTTGCACTGAACAGAAGCAGGAACAATGATGTTAAAGAGTCACTAAACGGGTTTCTACAGAGCCGATCGGAGCGAAAGAGAAGAGGGAGAGGTCAGGAGATAGATATGGAAAAGGAAGAAAAAATTACCAACGTCATTTGACCTGCGGCAGCGGTCATTATTTCCCACAGTTCCTACGTCTGGAAAAAATGCAACATACAAAAAAAACAACAACATGTAGCCTTCAAGCAGCAGGTAACAACATTTGGGTGCACACTGCCGGGGCAAAACATCCCATAATTATCACCCCTCTGAGGTTAAAGGCTTTTCACAGTGAAAACTAAAACAAAGACACGGATGAGCCACAGACACGAACTCTGTGTCTGAATCCAGAGGCTGCCAACGACCCAACAAAGGCTTCGATAAATCAATTCAACTTTTATTTTGAAAGTCGAGTTTAGTTACAGCGAGGTCGTCAGCGTCGAGCCCACCCGGTGCAGACGTGCGCGAGCGAAACCTTGATGGCGACCTTTAGATGCAGCCGCTGAACTCAGACGCAGGAGAGTTTTTGTCCAACAGGTTTGAGAGGAGACGGAGGAGCACCTCATGAGTCAACACGGAGGAACTGCTGCAACCGGCCTGACCTGACGGCGCCGAGCTCAGCGAGGAAGTCCACACAAAAAGGATTACGTAAGGCGCTTTGAAGAAACAATTCACCCGTTTTAAAGCAGGGTTATGACTAATATCATGGCCGTGATGCAACGAGACATGTTCAAGATAAAGTTGCCAAGCCTGCCCATTATAAGCGACTTTTGGGCTTTTTTTCTTTCGCTATATTTTTTTTACAGTCGCGTATAAATTTTGTGAGTCGCGGGTTGCGGGTTTTAGGGGCTTATCTTGAACGTTGTTGCTTTTTTGGGCTTATTTTGCAGTCCGAGTGAAAGCAAAATACAAGTGGTAGGTAGTTTGTCCCTTCACGCTCCCCTTCTTCCACGGATGTTGCGTCCAGGCAGATGTTACGTTCAGGTGAAGTCGGTGCCACAGATATCTTATAAAAGCTAGATCCCGCATTGCCTGGTCTCCTGCTCTACTCAGTGTAACCTGTTTGACAGGTGCAATGAAGTATCTGCACGTTTAATCAGTCATAACTCGCTGAATACTAAACTTATTCTCAAGATTTTTCCCTCTGTAAATCTTAGAGGTACAGCCATTAAAGCTGAACACATGGTTCAGTGTATTTAAATATTCTTGGTGGGTTCAAAAAGTGTTCAATAGAAAAATGACTGGACTTTATTTGTAACAGAAGACATTTCGCTCTTCAAATAAACCTTCTGTTACAAATAAAGTCCAGTCGTTTTTCTATTGAACATTTTTTGAATTGATCATGTCCTGGATGACTGAGAATCTTCACCAGCATCATATTCTTGGTGGGTTAACATTAACACAAATAAAATATTCTTATGACAAGTTTTGCAAAACTCACTATCTATCAAATTTGTACGCATCCTTTATAGATAGATAGATAGATAACTTTATTACAGACTCAGAGTCCAACCTACATAAGAGACAACGAACATGATAAAATAAAATACAAAATACAAATAAAAAATTACAAAACTTATAAAATAAAATAAAAAGAACAATAGAAAAAGTACCTAACCGTTCAGGAGGCAATCATACCAATGTCTCCAAAGCACAGATGAATATTTCACTGCACTATATTTGACATTAGTCAAATAGACAATTTATGATTGTCTGTTCTTGTTGTTGTCCATTGTTGTCATCACTCTTCTTTTAAAACCCAGGTCTCTCTGGTAAATGAGTCCCAGAGGCTTAATGGGATTAAATTGTAGACCGGTATATAACAGTTGAATTAATGTTACATATGCAAAATGTATTTTAATTTTTTAGAATGTAAAAGTATGTTATTCAAAGTGTTGAGCATAATTTTGATGTTTATATGTAATGCCATAATAAATGTATGTTTATACTGTCTAAAAACTGCCTCCGTTTTCACAATATAGTGGGTTGCCAGTTGGGCTTGTTTTCATTAAGTTGGTCGTTTGTTTATATCGCGAGATCTGGCAACACTGGTTCAAGATGGTTTCTCTGTGCCCCTGATGACTTTGATGCTAAATTTGTCCAAAATCTTCAGAGTGACGCACCGAGGAAAACAAGAACCTTCATGAACAAGACACGTTGGCCTCCAGGGCTCACGCTCGGCAGGAATTTCAGATTTCTTAAAAAAAGAAGAAAAAAGAAAAGAAAAATTTGATCCTACATGAATTTATCTCTGGATATGCTTTTCCGAAATGTGAGTACAATTATACATTTCATGGAAACTAACACTGATATGAGGGAAATATAGTTTTATTTTATTTTTTTAAATCCTGAACAGGTTAAGTCGTGTCATCTGGACCAGTTTCTTTAAGCAGAAACTTTAAAGAAACTGGTCCAGATGACACGACTTAACTTTGTTGTTGTCATCTACCTGGATGATTGAGATCACAAACCTTTTCCTGAACCACTTTGTTGTCCTCGGGCTGTTTCTGTGAGTAACAAGTCGGCCATGTGGCCTAAAACATTTGATTGTTGTACATGAGGATTGATTGTTTTGGATGGGTGTGCTCTGTTTGAACGTGCTAAAAGCCTACTTTTGAGATTCCTACAGGAGGTTGACTTGAAAACACAGCAGTAAAGGCTGTAGACTGACAAAGTCCTCTGGATGGGGGACGAAAAGTTTCTCATTTAAACAAACTGGTCCAGATGACACAATTTAACTTTTTTGTTGTTATTTACCTGGATGATTGAGCTTCATCCTTTTTTTATTTTTATTTATTTATCTACAGCTTTTACACTGAAATTAAAAAGGTGGGTTTAGCTCCATCCTGTGAACCCTCCTGCTGCCATTGGGTTAAAGTTTAACTGAAAACGATTAATCTGCTTAAATGACACCTACGGACACGCCTCAACACTTAAAGCGAAGAAAGACGCTGTTAAAAAGCTGCAAGGTCCAAATATGTAACTAATGTAAGTAACGGCAGCAATAAACAAAAACTTTTCAGAGTTTCTAAAAGATAATTAACGTCTAATTATTCTTTTGTAAAATGATGTAAAACTTAAGACACAAAAAGACAACGTGGATGGAAATGGCGCGCGAGTCCAATCGCTGCTGGTTTTGTTTTCACCAGGCTTGCTGAGTGAGTCGTTTCGTGTTTAATCAGCCAAAACAACCACCGACCCGCTACAAATATTGACCTCCTTTAATCTACCCGATAAAGCAGCTGCACGCCGTTTCAGCTGGACTTTCTGGCTGAAGCTGAAGAGGAGGCGACACAAACACGGGATGTTGGACGACACTTAAAAACAGCAGATTAAAAAGGAAAGTGTCGCTGCTCTTACCTTTATCAGAGAAGTGCAAACGATAGCGCCGGCGTTCACCATGGGGTTGTGGGGCTGATCTGCCAAAACAAACAAAAACAACGAGAGCTCCGTCAGGATCGAAGCGAAGCTGAAAAAACACGTTTGGCTTAATTTAAATAGAGCTGAATGATAATACGACCAGCATACGGTGAAATGTTGTGCTCTCTGTTCAAACCTTTAATTAAAAACACTCCAAGTATTTCTTAAAGTTAATGTAGATTATTGACGACCATGTGTTCAGTTTGGAGAGAGCTCGGATAAATAAAAAAAAACAGATTATTGTGTGAATGTTTACAAAGCATTCACACTGTTGTGATGCATTTTTCGGCGTATTGCTCTTCCCCAGTTTTCAAGCTGTTTCAACAAATCACATCAAAACGTTCAGCTCTTTCAGGAGGAAGGTGTTAGAACTTTTGGTATTGGTGCAACTTTAGCTTTTTGAAATATTTAGCCTTTTCTGCCATTTATGTTCCAATAGAAAATGAAATGAGCTCATTGTACATCCTTCAAATCTTTATAACTGTTTACAACCCTTTACTGCTGCTTTCACATTTTGTTCTACTTCAGCTTCTTTCAGCTTCCTTGTGCAAATACTGTATAAACATTTTTCAGCTACTTTCAGCTGTTTTGTGCTCATTTCAGGTTCTTTCTGCTAACTACAACATTTTTGTGCCTTTTCAAACTTCTTTCTACTAATTTAAGCTTGTTATGCTCCCTTCAGCTTATTTCTGAAAGTTTCATCTTTTTCTACTATTTCAGCTACTATACAGTATACTGTAGCTATTTTTATGCCAATTTAAAAAAAAAACAACCAATTCCACATTTGTTGCACTCATTTCGATTTTTTTCAACCTAAATCGGCAAAAATGTACTCTCTCCACTTCATTCTAGTAATTTCAGCTTCTTTCTGCTTTTTAGCTACTTTTCAGCTGGATTTTTGAGCTAATTTCAGCTTTTTTTCCCCAAATAATTTCTACTTTTGTGCTAATTTTTGCTTCTTTCAGCATAACTGGGCAAACGTGTTCTTTCTGCTTTCTTCTGCTAAATTAAGCTTGTTAATTTAACCTTTTCAGCTACCTTTTTGAAAAATGTTTTAGCTCATTTCAGCCGCTTAAAGATAAATTCAAGTTTTTCATAGTAATTTCTGCTACTTTCAACCTAATTAACTTCTTTCAGCTAATTTCAACTTATACTCCTTTGAGCGTTTTTCAGCTAGTTTCAGTTTGTTCCTGCTATTTCAGCTACTATTTCGCTGTTTTATGCTAATTTTGGCTTTTTCAGCTAATTCCACTTTTTTTTTTGCTCAGTCCAGATCTTTCCACTTCTTTCTCGAAGGTTACATTTCTTTCTGCCTTTTCTGCTACTTTTTAGATTTTTTTTGGGGCCAAACTTCAGCTTTTTTTTTGTGATATCCTGATTTTTGTGCTCATTTCTGCTTATTTAAACCCAATTCAGCAAATATGTGTTCTTTCTACTTTCTTCTGCTAATTTAGGCTTGTTCTTTCATTTCAGCTACATTTCAGCTTATTTTTTAGCTAATTTCAGCTGTTTTTCAGCAAGTTTTTTCTGCAGTAAGCATTTACACTGCATTTTCTCAGGAAATGCAATTTCTCTGGTTAGTTTTTATTTACCATTAGAACGGCCGTTCGGTTTATTTACAGCTCAGGAGGTTTAAAGGAAACATTTGGGCTTTTTGCTCAGGTAGATGTGATTTTTTTTAAAGACTTTATGTTTCTGCAATAAATAAAGTCTTTATTCTACCAAAGCACTCGTCTTTAGAGTAACACCAGCGTAAATATCATCCTTTTTAATTTAAAGCAGACGTCTCGTCTAAATATAAACGCTGCACCGAGGCTTATAATTATAAAAGATGTCAAATCAAAGTTTCTCCTCTAGAGAGGAGAGAAACTCGACAACGAGCCACCAATAAAAACCTGTAAAATGTTATTGGCTCATTTCGACGTGCCGTGATACAACCAGAGAAATGTCATGACGGCCGAGCGTCTGCAAATTATTCAGCAGGCTGAGGTGAAACCAGGATGGAGGAAGCCTCAGATTACAAGCTGAGGACTGAGGAGGTCATCTGAGATAATCTGTGAGAGCAGGAGCTTCCTCTGCTCAGTAAAATAATCTAAAAAAACAATCCAGGTTACATGAGAGTCTGTGAAAAAACACAAAACCAGAATCTCAGACTGTTGTTGCCTCGTCCCACTGAACTAGTTTTTAAAGATCCACTGACATGATTTGTTTACTATTCATAAAATTGCTAAATATATATATATTTTAACATTTAAATATGTTCTTTTTTGCAAACAAAATGATAAATCACTTAAATTTTGCTTTAAAAGTGATTTTGAACTTCAAGCCGTGTTTAATCATGGGAAAACCGATTACACGCGAACGCACCATCTGTGACATAGTGTGCAGAGTGAGAGGGCTCTGGGCTTGTCACGGTGCGCGCGTGTGAGCAGCTCGACATGAAGGTAAGTCTGATACAGCATCAGACCTAAATTAGATCCTGTTGTTTCTTGTTCCATCACCCAAACTATTTTCTGCTTCCAGTGGTGGGCAACGCTAATCCAAAAATTAGTTCCGCTATTTCTAAAGCACTAATTAATTTATTTAGGTCCGCAATTTCAAAAGCACTAATGTCTTATGAAAATTAGGGGAAGCTAATTCTAATCCGCTAATTAAATTCAACAATTGGTAGCAGCAAGTTATGCAATATTTGCACTACACTGCCAACTAGCGGTGCATGAACTGTTATACAGTAAGTTGTTTGAGTTGTATACATTTAAGAAAAAGGTCGAAAAGGACTTGCTCAAAAACTATATATGATGTAGCTTAGTGTGTTTGTGTACAGTATTACAGTTAGATAAATTAGTAGATTTATTCATTTTGTGATGTAGTTTGAAGGTTATCATTGGTTGAACAAACTGTGAAATAAATAAGGGGCAGATATAATAAGATTTCATCTTCTTTCTGCTCCTTTCATTTTATCCTACTTGTATTCTTCTATCTGATGAAACTGTTTTGTATTGTTCTTTTAAAATGAATGAATAAACATCAAATCAAATCAAATCAACGGCCCAGTCAGAGTCCAGAACCTGAACCTGAAACCTTCAGAGAGCAGAAACCTCAAAGAACTGAAGCAACAATGGAAAGAAGAGTGGGTCAGAACTCCTCCAGAACCAGGAGAGAGACTGATGAAGTCAGAGAACCACAGAGGGTTCTGCTGCTGAAGGAGGTTCTGTTGGGTCAGAGGCACAAGCTGAGGTTAAATTTTAATGATTTTAGAACTTGTTAAAGATCATCCATCCAGCTAACTGTCTATCCATCCATCCATTCAGCTAAAAGTCTATTCATCCTTGTATCTGATGAAACTGTTTTGTATTGTTCTTTTAAAATGAATGAATGAACATCAAATCAAAAATAAGTCTGTATCTCTGTGTTTATCATTGTCCTGGCATTGTCTCCTGTTGCCTCTGTCTCCTGAGTTCCTTGTGATTCCCTGAGTATGTAAGTTTGCTGCCCTGCGGACGCCATTTTGAAGAGTCCTAATGGTGAACTACTTTTTTAAATCCAGCAGATTTGACCATTTCGTGAAACTCTCAAGCTCAGAAAAACTTGTGCTATAACGTCAGCTATGAAATATATTTTTTCTCAGCAAAGAAATAATTGTTTTACCGTGTTTTGTTGTAAAATCCTGGCTTCTTTGGCTGTCGCGGACGCCATTTTGAAGAGTGCTAATGTGGCGAAATTCAATTTTTAAATCCAGACGCGTCGCGTAGGCCCTGAGAAACATCCATAAGTTCACCCTCCATGTTAAAAAGTCTTCGTCTGACTCTTCGAAAACAAGCAATAAGGCTGCAGAGTAACACACTGGCTGCTAACTGCTATAGAGAGAGCACACACCAAGTGACTGAGGGGGACGCTTTTTTGTGACGGACCACATCCGGTGCTGCTCGTAAATACGTTATTTCGTTTTTACTGATAGATAATTAGTTATTAGCGGTACTGCATTTTAAATAAAAATAGAATAAATCCGCTTATGAATTATAAAACTTAGTCAATCCGCTGTAAAGCTAACAGATTATTTAGCAACGCTACAAGCGGATTAGCGCAACAGCGCTACCTAGCGGTCGGAGGCCCACCACTGTCTGCTTCCCAAAATGAAGACAAATAGCTCAAATCTTCACAGATTGCTAAATTTGTCGTGTTTTAAATCGTCCGCTATTAAAGAGACCAGAGCCCTCTGCCTCATACGCTGCACACTACGTCACAGATGGTGCGTTCGTGTGTAATCGGTTTTCCCATGATTAAACACGGCTTGAAGTTCAAAATCACTTTTAAAGCAAAATTAAAGTTATTTATCATTTTGTTTGCAAAAACGAACATATTTAAATGTTGAAATATATATATTTTGAGCAATTTTATGAATAGTAAAAGAGTCATTTCAGTGGACCTTTAACATTTGATGTCAACATTGTTCTGTCGTGAATAAAATCTGGATTTATAAAATCTTACTCAGTGTTTTCAGAACTGTTTTTTTCTCCGTGTTCGTAAAACACAAAAGCGAAGTTCAGTCTCTTTTTGTGCGCAATTATTTAACCCTCCTGCTGCCCTAGGCTTAAAACGACCCACCAGGCCTCAGATTTACTGAGGTCGTGTGGGTCATTTCAACCCAAGGGCAGCAGGAGGGTTAAATAAAACGAATGTTCTTAACATAAAAGGTTTTATTTTTTCTGATTAAAGTGTTTTTGAAGCGCATCAGTTAACTAGTTTTCCTTAAACAATAATCTGTGTTTCGAAACATGAACTCATAAAAATATTTTCAAATACGGGGTTTCGTCAGTTTCTACTAAATGTTGCTGAGCTTTATCTCTAAATGTTCTGCTGACTCTCAACGTGGACCTCCTGATCACAAGAAATCAGCGGTTTACCATATTTTTCAGACTATTAAGGCGCACTTAAAATCCTTAGTATTGAGCATGCATCAGGGTATTTCTCAAAAATCAACAGTGAGACTTATAATCCGTTGCGCCTTATGTATTAATTTTGGTTGTGCTTACTGACCTCGAACCAATTTTGTGTGGTCATTGTGAATAAAGTTTGACTTATTTGACTGTTTTGTTTCGCTTAATGTGCCTTATGTATGAAAACAGACCCGTTTGTTGATATTGCACCTTGTAATCCGGTGCGCCTTATAGTCCAAAAAATACGGTAGTTTGTTCATCTAATCAAAACAACCTGTGCTCTACAGCAAAGTCTTTTTCACAATGTTACCATCTCACCTTCGTCGTTCAGGAAGAGCTTATTGAAGCGGAGGCCACTCGGCTCCTTCCCGATGAAACTGTGCACGTACTCCGTGCCATGGTCGTGAACCGCCACGGCGTATTTCAGAGGTTTGACGCAAGACTGCAGGCAGAAAGGGACCTTGGTGTCTCCCACTGTGTGTCTATGACAGAAAACAGAGGTTAAACCCTCCCCCCGTCTGAACGTACGGAGCTGTTGGGGTTACAACAGACAATAAACCGGAGGAAATCTTTAAACGTCTTAAAGGAAAACAATAAATCAGCAACAGCTTCAAAACATCACTGTGTTATCTTTATGGCATCTCCTTAAACAAATCGCTCACGTATGGCGGTTTGCAGGAGCCTGTCAGAGCGCAGGTACACGAACACTCCTTCAGAAACGATTACACAACACACTCGATAATCACCTTTTCGCACAAGTTTGTTCGTTTCTGGGAACACCGTGTCCTTGCACACCCCGTTTAAAAACACAACGTACAGCAATAAATAACGTGTCTCACCTCTGTCCGTCCACCGTGCACAGAGAGACGGCCCACAAGTCGGGGCTGAACTTGGCGAGCTGAGGAATGTAGTCTGCCACCTGAGGAGGAGGTAAAGCAGTGAGTGAGAGAACGTCGCCTCACGCCGCTGAGCAAGAGCGTCACGCCAGCCACAGAAATGAGACTAACGGGGGTCAAAGAAAAAAATCCACCCCTGGACACGCAAAGAGTCAAAATGGTCAAATATGGAAACTAAAAATTGAGTAAAAATATCAAAGTAGCCAAATTTTATGTTGCCATACATTTAATATTCCATAAAAATGTCTCCTTCAAAAAGCTAATATGTCATCATCAGTAGTTCACGTGACATTTATCTGACAGCAGATGTTAAAGGATGTGACGGGGTTTACCAAAGTCCAAAAAGTATTTTCTTGTGCTTTTGAAATCTAATGCACATTTTTTGCATTTTTTTCTAAAGCCAAATGATAAAATATAACTGAAAAGCGTGATTCAGATTGTAATAAACATTGCTACTTTTAGCCACATGCTAGTTAGCATATATGACAGTGAACATTTTGTGATAGGACAAATTAAATCCGTTTAATTTTAAGAAACGCTCACGTTTTTGTAACGATGAAATCTGCTGCTAATTTTCAATTCATAATGTTTGATAGTTTTACAACTGTCTTTTCTAACATCCAGAAAAGGAAAAAAAAATTATATATATACAGTATATATACTGTATATATATATTCATTCAACCTTTATTTAGTCAGGTAAATCTTTTGAACCTCATGGGCTCATTTACGAAAGCGACCTGCTAAAACTAAAGAACAATGAACAGCAATGGTAGAATTTCCTTAAACAATAAACAAACAAACAATAAACATATAGAAAACAAAAGAGAGAAAAAAAACATTTTTTTTTTTTTTAACAAAGTATCAAAAAACTAGCAAAACATTATAAGGTAGACGTATAAAATCAAAGACAGGAACAAATCTGCATTGGTTTTTGCCAGGATTCCAACAGATTCTGAAAACCTGAATATATATAAATAAAAGGATGCCGTTAGCATGATCATAAAAAATGGCGGGAAAGTGAAAAAGGCGGGAAGTGAAATGTGACTCGACAGAGTTTGGGAGATATAAAAATGTCTACAACTCTGTCAATTTTAGAGATTTGGAGCAATAATTTGATGAGGTAGTAGCCGAGAAACATCTCTAAAACATAATCTAAGCCAGGGCTATTCAACTAGTCAGTGTCAATTTTATTTATATAGCACATAAAAACAACTGAAGCCGACCAAAGTGCTGTACTGTACAGTTAAAAATAATAATAATAATAATAATAAAATAACTAAATAAATTAAAAAAAAAGGGTAAAATGCATCTAGTTCCACTGAATCATAATAAAGTTAACAGTAAATACACAACAACAATAAAAACTAGTGGCCCGGGGGCCAAATCAGGCCCAAAGTTGTGCTCAGTTCGGCCCACCAATGGGTTTATTTTTAAATAAAACTAGATTTTCAACCATAAAACAAAATTTATGAGACTAACTGCTGGACGTCCGGCCCCTGAGCTCATGGCTTCCAGTAACTGTGGCCCCTTCAGCAGTTTAGTTAAATAGCCCTGCTCTAAGCGCTGAGGTTGCATTAAAACTATTGCTTGAAAGATTGGAGCAGCGGGCGACATGCATTCCTTCATGATTCAGCTCTTTTCTCACATTTAGTTCCTGGAAGCAAGCAGAACTAAACAGAACCAGAAGAGAATCCTACACCTGTATGAGAAAATGGCACCACTATGACGTTTCTGACGTGTTCAAGAGTGGATTTCTTTTTCCTTTCAGAAAAAAAGTTTGCTCTTAAAAGTTTCCAAATCAGAACCGAGCGATGATAATGAATTTGTATGCAGTAAACAATAACAACGATGATGAAAAACAAACAAACAAATAAAGAGTCATGGACCCAAGGACACACCTGTCCTCCGGTGAGTTTTTTGGCTTTCTCATAAAGCTTGTCAATATGGGAGGTGAAGGCCTGGAAGTCTGGGATGACGAACTTCTTTCGGAAGGCCTGAGTGAGCAGGACAATGTTGCTCTGGACACACCTGATGGACGAAACCACAAACAGGATGCTCAATCACCGTGATGGCATGCAGCTGAGGAGAAAGTTTGCCAACCAAGTTAGCAACTGTGAAGTCTGACAAACTTCTATGAGGGTAAAACGGGTGTTTGATGAAGAAGCATTGTTGCACCGCAGTGATGAGCTCATAAACTCATGCACGTTGGTGTGAGTTAGTTTGTTAAGTCGACCGGGGGGGTGAAACGAGTCATTTAACTCACGATGCCGAATTATCGTGAAGGCGACGGCATTTTAACGTTTGGAACTCGTTAAATATATGTTGGGTAAAAACTCAGGTACTCCTGAAGGTTCTGCTACAAACTCGACTGACTGACCTCGTTCGTGTTCCCGATGAATATTTACGCCTTAGACCGGTTCTTTAACCTTCTTTAAAAAGCTGCGTGACCTTTGACCTCAAGGAGGTCAAAGTTAAAAACGTATACCGAGTTGAGGGCCAATTTCAGTAAATGTTTTTGGAAACAGGAAAATAACAAATTTGCAGGTTTTTTCATCAATAATTATGCAAAAATCTGAACTGAACCCTCCTGCTGCCCTTGGGTCAAACCAAGGTGGCCTTAATGATAATCAAGGGTCATCAATGATAATCAAGGGTATTATATAAAGGGTTTATTGAATGATAAAGCCTTGTATTTGCTGTATAATATGATTATAGTACCACATTTAATTTATTGTGTTGATGTTTGGGGAACAGCATGCAAAACTAACAAAGCCTCTTTTTATCTTTCAAAAAAGAGCGATAAGAATTATAACAAGAATGCATTATTGTCAACCTACAAGTATATTATTTTGTAATTTGAAACTACTGAAGTTTTATGATCTGGTGGAATATAATATTTTCTTGTTAATGTATAAAGCACAAAATAATACACTACCTTCAAATATTCAAAAGCATTTTGTAAAAAGAAAAAGTTGTTACAATCTCAAAGGAACAGACATTTTTGTTAAACCTAAGCATAGAACTTGTTTAAAGGGTCGGTTTACTAATACAGTACAGTATATGGAATAGCTTTATGGAATAAAATCACGTGTTATCCCAAGTATGTGTGTGTGTTAGCTTCCAATTTACCTAGTTTGGTGTGCACCAGTGGCCCAGCTTGCTTATAACTTCTCTCTCCCTCTCACAGTCTCCAATTGAGAAAGCTTATCGGATGATGAGCGAAACGTCTTGTTGCTACAAATAAAGTCCAGTTATTCTGTATTGAACGCCTTTTTTGATTTTATCATGTCCTGGACGACTGAGAATCTTCACCAGTTTATGGAATAGTTTGGAAAATGATGTCAAAAAAGCTAAGTCTATGTCTTTATTTAAGAAAATGATTAGGAAGAAATTCCTAAAAAGATATATATATATATATATATATATATATATATATAAATGTTAAAATTCTAAATGTAATATAAAATCGGCAAATTGTTATGCGTTATTAATTTTTGTTCATGGATAATCATTGTTTGAATGGATTTTTGTTTAAAGGGGCAGATATTAGCCTGGCCCTCGCCATTCCTGCACAGCTCCGCTCAATTCTCATTTCCCTTCACTGCAGTCTGGGATTTCTCCCATTAACAGCGATTTCTCCGGCCGATTTTTGACCGGACCAATCAGAGAACAGAAGGGGTGGAGTTTTGGACCCTAACCACGCCCCCACCTGTCCCAGCGCGCAGAGCCCTATAAAAGGGCTCTGCCAGCGCGCAGTCAGCGAGTAGCGGTATGTTCTCATTCAAAGCGATGCAAAGCGATGCAGGACTGTTTTATATGTGACACAAATTTATTAATTTCCCCTTCTTAATCCCTTATCTGGAGTTTTCTTTTGTTTTTTTTCCCCCAAAAAGTCAAGTAATCGCTCCCTCGTCCTCCTTCTCCTCTACCCTCCGGCTGAGTAAAATGAACAAGGAAATGTCTCAGGTTGTCACGAGAATTAAACTCGGGTTTTACGTTGCTGCCGGAGTCCATCAGATTTTCTGGTCTTTTGGTGAGCTGGACCAGCGATCCATGGTTTTATTTTATTTTATTAAAACGTAACATATAAACACTGAATTTGCGCAGCGAGAGAAAAGCTGCAGGACTCCTGGAGCAGGAGGCGGAGCAGTTGTCAGTCAAGTTCACCAGAGCACGGGGGGTGGCTCTGAGGGGAGGGAGCAGAATGCTTTTCCCTGTTCAAAATATCCAATGTTGTTGTTCCTAAGCAGAGGCCAACGCCTCCAGTAAGAAACGTTTTTCAATGGAGCGGTCCCAGACCATTGTCTGAAGCTAAGTGAAGGACAGGGTCTGGTTTCAACCAGGCTAGGCAGATATATAAGAATTTTATTATTCTTCTGCTTCCTTTCATTTTAAATCTTTTATTTTTTTCATATAATTTTTAATGGTCTTTTTTGTGTTTTATATTTAAAATGAATAAAAAAAATAATAAAAATAAATTCTTCCCAAGGTGAGCAGGAGGGTTGCTTAATTTACTTGGAGAAAAGTTATCAGAACCATCTCCTTCCTTTTCGTCACCATTTTAAACTGAATTTTAAACATTAAAACATGTTTTTAATTCAGGCAGATGCTCCGCAGCTCCGATCTGAGCCATTTACCTGATGTCGTCTCTCAGCTGCCGGTTTACAGACGTTTGGAAACGCTCAGAACTGGCCGGAGGACATTAGAGCGAAACTCGCATGTGACGTCTTAAATTTTATCACAAAGAAAAGTTGCTTTAATTATTTGAAAGATTCAAACTTTATTTAGTTTTTTTTTCCAAAAGAAGCTGTGCCGAATGAAACTGGATCGCGACTCGAGGTGGTCCCAGTGCGTCGACACAACTGGCTTCAGGTCAAAGTACATTAAATAATGCAATTTTAATCGTGTCGTCTTAAAGGGATGAATCTAAACTAAATGATCATCGCGTGCACCAACGATTTTACTCAAGATGTCTCCATAAAAAGAAGTAATTCAGCATTTGATCACTTTCTACCTGATGAATCAGCAGCATCAATGAATCGAGGCTCTAACGCTTCCCAGAAAGCGATGATTCATATTACTGCAACAGAAAACCTTCAAGCTCCCCGTTAAGATCGGGTTTGAACCATTTTGGAAGTCCTGCCGAGGCTGGACTGAGCTCGGAGGAACAAAAATCACCAGCGTGACACAGACCAGAGATCCAAACAAGGCTTACTTCTTGAAGAGGTGCCTGTCGAGCGTCACGCCGTCTGGAGTCTTCTTTAAACTCTGTTTGAGGGTCTCCATGCACTCCTTCAGGCGGGGATCGCCGGTCCAAAGCCCGGTGGCTTTGAGCGCCTGAATCAGAACAAAAACAACTTTAAACACGAGCCTCGTGTGTAAACAACGATAATCTGAAAAGACAGTGCCATTTAATGCCAGTGTCGCCTTTAGCATGATATGTGACATTAAAGAGATAGTTCAGCTCTTTATGAAGGTTAAAGAAGGGGGGATTTTGACTCAAGGTTATGAATAGTTACTATCTTACCTGTTGTAAATAGCTCTTTGAGTGATATCAGTAAGTAAAATAACAGTTAGATTCAAATCATACTGACAAGATACTAGCGTAGCTTGATTCAAGATGGCTGCCACAACACAAAAATGCCTACAACATATTGTTTTATAATCATTGAGCTAAAACCTGATGTGGTGGCAGCTGAAAGTCATAATCCCCAACACATAATCTGAGCGTTAACTGACTGAGCGAGATCTTTGTCGTGAGCAGTGACAGTTAGCTGTAGCACTTCCTCGTAACATTTCCTCAGGAGTAACTATGTGATGCAAAACTATGGCCCTGTAAAGGGTTATAAAAAAGTGTTTGCATGACTCGCTACAAATTATTTGATATTTAAGGCGGCAGCATTTGTTGACAGGCCGATGACGTCAATAAGAAAAGATTATTAATGTTTTGCCTGGTAAAATAAATGTTAAAATATAAACATAAAATAAAATGTTCTTCGATACAGCTAGCTGTTAGCTTGTCAGTCCGCCCTGAATAAAACATTTCTCCAAACTGAGAACGTTCAAAGAGTTATCTATGACAGGTAAGATGTTGCACTTCTAAAGATCTGAACCATTTCTTCATAGATCTGCGTGGTCTGAACCAAGTGTACCCGTCTAATGGCGGTTCTAGTTATTTTAGTTAAAGACCATGTAATCAGGACTGTATCTAAATAAAACACATAAACTCACCTAAAGTGGTTCATATATCTCCACTTATTTATTAATCTGAGCTCAATCAATACGTCTATAAATTTGGAAACATGTAAATAGTTGCAGGGCTGCACGATAATAAGAAAACGTGACATCCTAGTTGAATATTTAATCTCGTGTGGATGCATTTCGTAGAGTCGGAGTCCATCTGATTGTGCCGTGTCTTTACATTGTGCAGCCCCTAAATGATCTTTATCAGCTCGTGTAGGCGTTGTAGCTCATACCAACTGTTTACAACTTCTTCTCAGAACCTCCAGAAGATCTGAACCACCCCTTCCGGAGCGAACGTTGAGGACTTACTGTGAGAAATTTGTGAGCAGGGATTTTCTCTTGACCTTCTGCCACCGTGTAGAAGAGCAGATCCTCCAAACTGGGGAGGATTCCCGGATGTCTCCTCCTGCGTTAGAAAGTCGGGGGGACAGCGTTCAAAGAAAAGAAACTAAAGAAATGCAGTTTTTTTCCTCATGTGATCAGAGGAATCTTTAAAAAAAGTGAGACAACAACGCTCCTTGGCACGGTCCGCTCCGTTCCCATCTGCTGTGCCAGAGTAAACACGAGGCTTATCTGAACTCTTCATGCGCTCTTATCACGTTAGTCACTCGGATTTCCCCAACAGCAACTGGAAACTGGTGATCAGAGTTTACAAATCCTCAAAGGCCTCAGCGTCCAAACAGGAAAACATTACTGAACGTTTCAGGCAAAGAAACCTCACCGTTTTACGGCTGCACGCCAATAAATGGGAGGATTAGCAGCTTCAAGTGGACCAAAAAAAAAAAAAAGAAGGCTAAAGTGAATGAGAATATGGTTAAAACATCAAAAGGACTTGAACAGGTTAACATTTGAGTCATTCAGGCTGAAACTTATTGAAGTTCAACCTGAACTGAGAGACAGCTCTGTTCATCAGGCAGTCAGAATGCTAAACACTCTGCCTGCTCTGCCTCCCCTCCCATTTGAACTGCCTTAACACTAAAACTTTCTCACATACTATCACTCAACACAAAGTTTTTAACACTAGACTCTGTGTCACCAAACGGGTTTTCACTAAACTCTCGGTCATGTGCTCATACAGTTTGCACTACTTCTCATACTTGCACTAATGTCTGTATTACATCACTGCCTATAATCATAATACTGTTTACATTCTCTGTTTACATTTATTAATACTGTTTACTTTTATTACTACTGCTTACATGTAGGGGTGTAACGGTACGCTAAAATCACATTTCGGTTCGGTTCAATTACAAGGAGGGCTCGGTTCGGTTTATTTTCGGTTTATTTTCGGTACAAAAAAAAAAAGACAAAATAAAGACTTACAAAATGTTTATTTTGAAAATATGCCAAAAATATGTTTGTATTGTATTGTAGTAATAAATAAAAGTGACCCATTTGGATGATATTTTAAATAAACAGCACTCTACAATAAATAAATTATATTAAAAATAATAAAAATCTTAATGAATACAATAACAGTCAGAACCAGAACAATAAGCAGCAACAGACTGTTTACAATCTTAACTAATAAAGTTTTTGTCCAGTAGCACCAGTGTGGCTGTATTTGTCCTCATTACTCACAACCTCTTCTTGGTGGGACTGGTCCTGGAACAGTTCCAGAGTTCAATTCAGTCATCACACACTTCTTAGCTGCAGCAGGTGATCTCTGGTGGATTTCCCTGAAGTGGAAGGAGAGCAGCTACCTCTGTAACTGGAAATACTGGAAATAAAACACAGAGGTAAAAAAATAAGTTAATAAGATTATAATTTTAAATAATAATAAATTATAAATAATAATTATAATAAAATAACAATACCTCTTGAACGGTTGAATATCTCACTCATCATCAGGGCAGGGTTTAAATCAGCTCCAGGACTTGTTGACCATCAGTTTTAGTTTTTTCATAAAGAGCTGAACTTTTTGACTTAAGTGTTGACGTGATGGATGTCTCATAGCAAGGATCAACTGTGCATTAAAAACTTTCAGACTTAGATTCAGAGCTTTAAAAACTCATACAGTTTGTGTTATTGATCTGGACCCATCTAAATTACCTGATGAAGTTGTTTAAATGCAGCTGTGTGGTTAGCGTACTTTGTAACAGCTCGTTCACGTTCTGATGACGTAGTTTCCAGCGCGTTCACGTTAGACGTGTTGCTGCTGCAGATCCAGTCTTCATGAAAAAACGTCCACACACACAGCTTTGTGCGCTCGTCTTTTAACAAGAAAACCATAACGTTAACAAACAGGAAACCGCAGCGAGAAGCTAACGGCTAATGCTGCGCGTGCTGCGAGATAATAGCTCCGTGCTGAAACGCGCCCAGGAAATTTTGTTCCGCGGCGCACATATTAACATTCAATGAGTGAAAAAATAACCGTTTCGGTACAGCACGTTCGGTTCGGTCCACCTCCGTACCTTTTCGGTTCGGTACACCAACTACAACCGTTACATGCCTACTTACATGTAATTACTACTGTTTACATTTATTTACACTACTCTAATATCTACACCACTGCTGGTACATATACAGTGTGCTCTGAACGGTCTTATTTAGGGATGCCCAATGTGCCTTACTGCATATGCCACTTTTTGCCTCTACAACAACATCAACTACTACCTCATACATATACTGTGTACATTGACTCATACGCTGCTTTGCCACTTTGCAAATGTCAATGCTAGAAACCTTTAGTTTATTTTAGTTATACTTTTTATACTCTTTTTTTATACCACTATGCAAAAAAAAAAAAAAACAACTCAGGACAGTGTTAGTTTTACTATTTTTATGCTTATGTCTATTATTATATGTTTCAGTGTTTCAATGTTTAGATGTTTACTGTTGCACCGAGGGACTGAGAGAAACGCAATTTCGGTCCTGTGTATGTCCTGCACTGTACATATTGCAGATCTGACAATAAAGTTGACTTTGACTTTGACTTTGAAGTTCGGCTACAAAAGAACAGCCAGAATCTGGACTTCCTGAGGCGTCCTCAGCTCCAGTTAACCTTTAGAAACTTTATTTAAAAAGTCCAGATTAATTACACCTACAGAGGCTGGTCTGGCTTCAGCACCAGTTGAGAGGAACATCTTCGTCTGAATAAACGTCACAGAACTGGAGGCAGGGACGGACAGCAGAACCAGTTTTATTCACACTCATTAGTCCAGGCGTGACAGGGTTATTTAAACATTCATGAGTTCACACCTCTTCGTGACTAACGGTGTGCTGGGATGCCTCAGGGCACAAATAACACACAACCCGTCTCTGAATGACAGCTGGGCGTTGGTTTCCTTTTCCTTTATCGCCACATAAAACCATTGCCGAGTGAATATCAGACGCTTTATGACATCAGCGGCAGAGGAATGCCAGAGCGGAATTCCAGAGATTCCTCTGTCTTTATTCCCGCCCCGCTCGCTGCAGATCTCAGATTAATAAAACCAACATGGTGGCCGGTTCACATGCCGCTCTGCAGAGGAACCAACCCAGTCCTGTTGGACTTTAACAAACTAAAATCAGCACAAGCTCTGTGAAGGTCGGCTCCACTTTGTGTTTACTGATGTTTTATTTCATAGCAGGGAGTTTAAACCCTCCTGCTGCCCTTGGGTCAAAATGACCCACGAGGCCTCAACAGCTTCGTGTCAACGTGGATGTTGAGTCAGTTTTCACACAACTTTCTGGTTTTCCTTCAGTTTTCTGAAATTTTTTGAAAATAACACTTGATTTCACTATTCTATTGATACTTTTAGCTTAGTGTTCTGCTTCTTTTAGCTAGCATTCTGCTTCTTTAAACCTTTAGCTAGTGTTCTGGTTCCTTTATCTTTAGCTCAGTGTTCTGCTTCTTTTAGATAACATTCAGCTTCCTTTAGCTGGCATTCAGCATTATGGTAATTCTTGCTTTTAGCTGGTGTTGTGCCGCTCTTAGCTTAATGCTTGGCTGCTTTTAGCTAGCATTCTGCTTCTTTAAACCTTTAGCTAGTGTTCTGCTTCCTTTATCTTTAGCTCAACATTGTGCTTCTTTTAGATAGCATTCTGCTTCTTTAAACCTTTAGCTAGTGTTCTGCTTCCTTTATCTTTAGCTCAACATTGTGCTTCTTTTAGATAGCATTCTGCTTCCTTTAGCTAACATTCAGCATTATGGTAATTCTTGCTTTTAGCTGGCGTTCTGCTGCTCTTAGCTTAATGTTTGGCTGCTTTTAGAAAGCATTCTGCTTCTTTAAACCTTTAGCTAGTGTTCTGCTTCCTTCATCTTTAGCTCAACGTTTGGCCGCTTTTAGCTAGCATTCTGCTTCTTTAAACCTTTAGCTAGTGTTCTTCCTTTATCTTTAGCTCAGTATTGTGCTTCTTTTAGCTAGCATTCTGCTTCTTTAAACCTTTAGCTAGTGTTCTTCCTTTATCTTTAGCTCAGTATTGTGCTTCTTTTAGCTAGCATTCTGCTTCTTTAAACCTTTAGCTAGTGTTCTGCTTCCTTTATCTTTAGCTCAACATTGTGCTTCTTTTAGATAGCATTCTGCTTCCTTTAGCTAACATTCAGCATTTATGGTTATTCTTGTTTTTAGCTGGTTTTGTGCTGCTTTTAGCTTAATGTTTGGCTGCTTTTAGCTAGCATTCTGGTTATTTAAACCATTAGCTATTGTTCTGTTTCCTTTATATTTAGCTCAAGGTTGTGCTTCTTTAAGCTAGTATTCAGCATTATGGTTATTCTTGCTTTTAACTTTACATTTGGCTGCCATTAGCTTTATCAAGCCAGTTTCAGAGTTTCATCAAATTTCTGCAGGTATTCAGCGTTTTCAAATTATTTCTTTAGTTTTTCCTAAACGTTCGTGACTTCAGTTCAGTCGCATCACGATCCATAA
>JBBPBX010003392.1:0-25448 GCA_038048925.1 Garcialebias charrua
ACAACAACACGTGGTGTGGGGAACCGGGATTCGAACCGTCAACCTTCCGATCGGGGGACGACTGCCATTACCACTACGCCACGGCCGCCCCTGGATACCTACACTCAGTATGTCTTAAAGATGACTGTAAACTACTGTACCAAATTCAGCTTAGTGTTTGTGAAATGTACAGCTATTGTGTTGAATAAAGTAGCTTTGCTGTATCAGCCATCTTGAATTGGGTTGACTCCTAAATTATTTTAGATGTAGGCGTACACATAAGCAGTGCAACAACTATACTGTATATGAAGGAGACATATGTGCCCCTCACATTAAAAAAAATATTAGTTTAAACACCAACCAGTTTGCTGGAACTCCTCTGACTGATGATGTCCTCCAGATGGAGGGTGAAACGTTTCTATAAAAAATAAACTGTCCACATGACCCGACTGAGACTTATTGGATTTGGTACCTGGATTATTGAGCATGAACTTTCTTGTCTTGAACCACTTTGGCTGTGGCTGCCTGCCTGGGAGGAGTCAACGAGGGACAGGACGCCCCCCAGAAACCATCTTGGCTTCTGCAAACTGGTTGCTCCACTTAAGGTGTTTACTGCTTGGTGGGGAAACAGTTTGCTGGAACTCCTCTGACTGATGATGTCCTCCAGATGGAGGGTGAAACGTTTCTATAAAAAAGAAACTGTCCAGATGACCCGACTGAGAATTATTGGATTTGGTACCTTGATTATTAAGCATGAACTTTCTTGTCTTCTCAGTTTATTTGCTGTCTTTTATGATTGCTTATTGTTGTCTACTGTTGTCATCACTCTTTATTAAAAGCAAGTCTCTCTTTTAAATGAATCCCAAAGAGACTAACCTGTATAAAGGTTGAATGAATACAGTACAAATGCTTCTGATGCCAATTAAGTCAGAGAGTCTTTATTGTCATTTGCACCACATGTAGTACATGTGATGAAAACGAGATTATATACACAGGGTCCCAGTTACATCCAACAACAAATGCAAGAGAAAAACAGTAATAGCATCTAGGATTAACTAAGAAAAACATCAACTAGTAATACACTAAGCCCTAATGTAGTAGAAAAACATCATTATAAACAGCAGCACGAACATGAGTCTGTATGAGCAGATGGTCACAAATGAACACAGCAACAAGAAAACAGATCAGCATCAGCATGATGTGATATTTTGCAGTGTTTATTCTTATTATTTATTTATTCATGAGTCTAACAGCCTCAGGGTAGAAGCTGTTCCTCAGTCTAGTGGTTCTACATTTGATGCTCCTCAACCTCCGTCCTGAGGGGAGTGGGGCAAAGAGTGAGTGTGCTGGGTGAGTGAGGTCTTTCATGATGCAGGTGGCTCTTTTCCTGCATCTGGAGGTGTAAATGTCTGTGATGGTGGGGAGACTGACTCCAACAGACTTCTGTGCAGCCTTCACCACTCTCTGTAGAACATACATTAACATACATTTATTGGCAACTTTTAAAGAATTTCACCAAATCTTATCCCAAAGATGTGCAATATTTTAGTTCAAGATCAGTAAAACTGACTGAGATGGAGTTATTTTTGTACATCCAATGCTGCCTTGAATTAGGGTGACTCCCAATATTTTCCATATACAGAGCTGACAAAGAAACATTACAAATTTAGAGTTGAATCATCTTTAAAAAAAAAGAGTAACTCTGTCTCTTTATGCTTAAACCAACCGATTAATCACAAATAATTTCATTGTTACTGATCTCCTTTGTGTTTATGCTAATTACAAATCAATAAATCCTTACAAACACATTCAGTCAGTGATGGAATTAATCATAGGCCGTTCCTCTGGGCCTTGCTCTGTATTCCTGCAGTCTGGCTCAGTAATATAGTTTGGATTTAATGCTGTTACTGATGCGGCTGATACTTGGCAGAGATGTGACGAAGAAAAATACAGAATCTAACTTTTTTCTCCTCCCTCCCCATTTTGGATGGAACTATGTTGAAAGTATGCATTTTTCATTATTGCTGACACCCTGCAGTTGTTTTTGCATGTTAAAAGGGATGCATTATTCAGTCACGAGGCAGCTAAATATAAACAGATTAAATTTTGAGTGTTTGTCAAAGCACTTCTGAGGAGGAATTGTCAGTGTAACCCAGTTTTGAATGCGTTACTTGTGCAATCAGTTCATGCCATTATTCAATAAGGCTGCAAAATAAAAGGCTCATAAATTTTGGGACAAAATAATTTTGTTCTTTTGATTTGATTCCAGTTATTATAAATGTATAGCCGTCTTTACAAATATTTGACATGTTAGAAAGCAAATGGACCTACTGATAATCTTTGCAAGACATAGGTGACAATTAATGAAAAGAGCATTTTCAACAATGCTCAGTATGCAAAGCTCCAGTCAAAGATATTTGGAATCAGCAGGAATCAAGCAAAGCCTGCCAAAAAAAATAGCCAAACTAGAGGCAGAAAGAGCCGAAATGCTTTTGGAACAACTATTATTTGAGTATTCCCAGATATTCAAAGTACATTCCAAACATCTAAGTCCATTCTTTTAGCCGGCTGGAATTTTCTGCTCCTTTTCAAAACTTTCCAGGTGTATGCCAAGAGGAGTACTCTAACAGCATTCTGACAACATTCTACATATTCTTACAGGATCCCAACTGCAGTCTGATCGCATATGAGGAAGAATGTAAATTGAAAGCCCCTTCAAATCTTGGCAGGATGTCCCGAATGCTATGGAAAGTCATTTCATTCAAAATTATATAAATAAACAAGTAGTGTTATTTAAAAATTATTAATAAATCTTCCATTACATAAATGTATATTCCCATGAAATAAAAACATTTAAAAACAAATGTTTAGCTTTTTCTCTCAGATTTATTTTTTATTTATTTAAATATTTATTTATTTATTAAAAATAGAGTTTCATTTTGTGACATTTTTATTTTGTAAAGCTACTTTACATATTTCAGGGGCTTTTATTTTTTAACTCCGTTTTTCATTTTACACTCTTTATTTCATGTTCTTATATTTAAATGAGGCCGCAAAGTTTTCTCTGTGGGGGGTGGTTCTGGTCAGGATTAGCAGATTGCATCTGTTTTGCAGAAACTGACGTACTCCAAGCTTTTTTGACCAATCACAGCAAGGTGTTCCCCTCACTGAGCTCTGCTAGGTCCAGCTACCTTCAAATCATGAATACTGTAACGACCCTGTGTTTGGTTCTGCTTTAGGATCCAAGTGTTACTGTGTTCTGTTAAGTTGTTGTGATTCTGTTGACCCCCGCCCTCATGTGTTGGACTGGTTGTGTGGGTAGGGGAGGGGTACGAGCAGGAAGTGAGCGACAGGGAAAAAGAGAGACGAGGAAGAGCGGTCAGCTAAGGTGTGTTAGCAGACAGTTAGCGATGAGTTCGCTCGCGTGTGTACCGCGTTTTAATTTGAGGCGTGAGCTGCAGCCTCTGTGATAGCAGCTCTTCCTTGTTTCTAAATAAACTCAGTTTGGCTGGACTCCGTCTGCAGTGTTGGCATCATTACATTGGTGTCAGAAGTAGACCAACACGTATCGAGCCGAGTGAGTACTAGCTCGTCGCCTCCACCCGCGATATCAGCGTCATGGATGGAGCGTTCTACAAAGGGAGATTTGGTAATGGTAAATGGTGAATGGAGCTTATTTATATAGCGCTTTCCAGCCCCCTGTTAGGAGCCCCAAAGCGCTTTACAATACCAACCATCCACCCATTCATACACACATTCATACACCGGTAGTGGTAGCCTGCCTTGCAAGGCGCCATCCAGACCTACCGGGAGCAACTCAGGGTTAAGTGTCTTGCCCAGGGACACAACGACACATGGTGAGCGGACGCGGGATTCGAACCTCCAACCTTCCGATCGGGGGTCGACTGCCATTACCACTGTGCCACGGCCGCCCGCGCTCTGATTTAAAGCAGAGAGAGTAGAGGACGGGGAGGCCTGGAGAGAGGAGTTCAATAAAATGGCTGAGGCGAAGGCTTCTCAGCGCAGCTCTGCGGCGAGGATGGCTGCCGAAGCAGGGCTGAGTACCGGCGGCGGCGCGCGCGCGCGCGGGGGGGGTGTCAGTCGACGACATTTTCTCATAGAGCGCCAAAAACTCACATGGCGGCAGCCATGACAGTTAAAACAGCGTCGTCCAAAACGTCACTGTCCCATTGAAGACGCCCAAGTACGCCGGTAGGTCCAGCTGGGAGGCCTTCCATGCACAGTTTGAGCTGCTGGCTCATGCAGGGAGGTTGACAGCGGAGCATAAAGCCCTGCAGCTGGCTCTTTGCCTACAAGATGATGCACTGGACTGCCTGTTGTTGCTAGGCCCAGAGGACAGAAAAGACTATGATACCCTAGTTGGAGCTCTAAAGAGGCGATTTGGACAATGTGTGCAACCAGACATTTAAAAAAATAAACTGAGCAACAGGAGCAGGTTGCCGGGTGAACCACAGCGTGCTTTGGCTAACGACATTGAGAGCCTCACACGCAGAGCCTATTTACACATGCAGTCAGGGGTTCAGAATGAACTAGCAAAATATCAGTTCATCAGAGCCCTGGCACCACCGGAGCTGCGTTTGCAGGTTCAGCTGATGCACCCCAGATCCTTGCAAGACGCATTGGACTTAGCAGTGGAGAGAGAGTGTTTGCTGGGAGTGGCAGCAGGAAACGACCTGAGAGGACAGCTACCGGCATGTAGATCCGCGGAGGGGGCAGAGCTGAACCAGGAGAAACCTGCTTGGGTCTCGGAGCTGACAGAAATGGTCTGAGCGGTGGCGCTGCAGTCGCCGCGGGACACCTCTGCACCCCCGGCCGTTTGTTGGGACTGTGGCCAACCGGGACACCTCCTGAGGCGGTGTCCTAAAACAGTCAAGACGCAGGGAAATGACACGGGGTCTGTGGGGGGATGGAACCGCAGATCCCTACCGTAGCCTCCACACCTCCATCGCCAGCGGGCGGGGGCCAACAGCTCGAACAGGGGGCCCTAGCCTAGAATCCCTCTGAAATTGACTCCGCCTCAGACCAAGCGACGGTGGTTGTGGTGGTCGGCCGCACGTGCGTTGGAGACTTTTGTTATGTCCCCGTCTCATTGGAAGTGTTCCCATGCATGGCCCTGATTGACACTGGTTCCATGGTAATGCTAGTGAGGCCTGATGGGGTACCAGACTGGACTCTGATCCAACCCACCACAGTGCAGCTGCGTACAGTCACAGGGGACGTGGCACCTATGAAGGGGAGGGGGACAATGACATTTAATGTAGGTGGCCGAGCTATCACCCACCTTGTGTGGGTAGCAGAGGTGCAGGACATGTGCATATTGGGGCTGGACTTTTTAAGGGCTACGGGGTGCCAGTTGGATTTGGGTGTGGGGACATGGAGCTTCAAGGAGGGCCCTCTCATTCCACTGGTACCCACAGCTCCTGATCACGCTCTCACGGGCCCTGTGGCCTGCTACACAGAACCACAGATTGCAGCTGTCGAGCACATCCCACCCCAGCCCAGCCAGATTGCTGCCACCATGGCCCCCGCACCTGCGAGTCCTATGCCCCCAGTGTGGGTACCTCAGGAGACTGAAGACGCGGTGGTGACCTTGGTGCGGAAGATATGGACAGAGAATGGTAAGGGTTTAGACACTCGACAGTAAGAACAACTGTTGCAGCTGCTCATGGACTTTAAGGACAGTTTTGCTCTGAGTGAAGACCAGGTGGGGCGGACTCGTTTGTTGGAACATGACATTCTGACTGGAGATGCACCCCAGATAAAATGTTGTCCCCGCCGGCTTCCCCTGGCCCGTCAGGAAGCATGTGACAGGGCAGTGTCGGACATGCTGCAGGCGGATGTTATCGAACCTTCAAACAGCCCCTGGGCATCTGCTGTTGTCATGGTGCCCAAAAATAATGGAGAGTGGCACTTGTGTGTTGATTACAGACCACTGAACGGGGTGACTGAGAAAGACTCCTATCCACTGCCTAGGGTCGACGAGTCACTAGACCTGGTGTCCGGCTCCAACTGGTTCTCATCTCTGGATCTTCGGAGCGGTTATTACCAGGTCCCCCTATCAACAAGTGCCAGACCTAAGCCTGCTTTTTGTACGGGGCGGGGACTCTGGCAGTTTAAGGTGCTCCCGTTTGGACTGTGCAATGCACCTGCTACCTTTTCCAGGTTGATGGACCAGATGCTGGCTGACATCCCTTGCCAAGAGTGTCTGGTGTATCTGGATGACATACTGGTCCATGACGCCTCCTTTGCAATGGCCATGGGCTCACTCCGTAAAGTGCTGGAGAGGATTAGAGCAGCGGGCCTGAGACTCCACCCAGATAAGTGTCACTCTATGCAACAAGAGGTGTCGTTTCTGGGCCACCGAGTTGGCAGAGAGGGAATCGGCACAATGGAGGACAAAGTAAAGAGGGTGGCAGAGTGGCCAACTCCTACTACTCAGAGAGATCTTAAAAGCTTCCTGGGACTGGCTTCTTATTACAGGAGGTTTGTGCGGGGGTTTGCAAGTATAGTAACCTGGCCCTCGCCCTCCTGCACAGCTCCGCTCAATTCTCATTTCCCTTCACTGCACAGTCTGGGACTTCTCTCATCCACAAGGATTTCGCCGGTAGATTTTTGTTCGGACCAATCAGAGAACAGAAGGGGCGGAGTTTTTGGCCCCTAACCTACGCCCCCACCTGTCCCAGCGCAGCCAGCTCGCAGCCGCATGTTCTCATTCAAAGCGATGCAGGAGTCCTGCATCGAGGACTGTTGTATAAATGACACAAATTTATTAATTTCCCCTTCTTAATCCCTTATCTGGAGTTTTCTTTTGTTTTTTTGGCCAAAAGTCAAGTGTTCGCTCCCTCCTCCTCCTCCTCCTCCTCTCCCTCCGCTGAACAAGGAAATGCCCCCACCTGTCCCAGCGCGCAGCCAGCTCGCAGCCGCATGTTCTCATTCAAAGCGATGCAGGACTGTTTTATATGTGACACAAATTTATTAATTTCCCCTTCTTAATCCCTTATCTGGAGTTTTCTTTTGTTTTTTTCCCAAAAGTCAAGTGTTCGCTCCCTCCTCCCTCCTCCTCCTCCTCCTCTCCCTCCGCTGAACAAGGAAACGTCTCAGGTTGTCACGAGAGAATTAAAGTCAGGTTTTAAGTTGCTGCCCGAGTCCCATCAGATTTCCTGGTCTTCTGGTGTGTTGGACCAGCGCTCCATGGTTTTATTTTATTTTATTAGGACGTTTTATTATCATATAAACACAGAATATACAACGGAGCGAGAGAAAATTCAGCAGGAGGTGGAGCTGAAGTCAAGTTTAGCAGACCACAGGAGCAGCCATCAGCAGAGCCCACGCCTCCAGCAAGAATCGTTTGTCAATGGATAGGTCCCAGACCCTTGTCTGAAGCGAAGTGAAGGACAGGGTCTGGTTTCAACCAGGCTACAAGTATAGCAGCCCCGCTTTTCCAACTACTCCAGAAGAACAGAGACTATGTGTGGACTGAACAGTGCCAGGGAGCGTTTGACCGCCTGCGGCAAGCTCTGACTGAGTCCCCAGTCCTCGCTCCTGCAGACCCTTCCCTCCCCTTCATCCTCGACACAGATGCAAGTGGCGTGGGGGTTGGGGGGGTCCTGTCCCAGCTGGGGAAGGAGGGTGAGAGAGTGGTGGGGTATTTCAGCAGGGCCTTTAACAAAGCTGAGAGGCGCTACTGTGTGACAAGGCGGGAGCTGCTGGCGGTGGTACTTTCTCTACGCCATTTTAAGTACTACCTGTGTGGCTTGTCATTCACGATCAGGACTGATCACTCGGCCCTCCAGTGGCTGATGTCTTTTAAAGAACCTGAGGGTCAGGTGGCCCGGTGGCTGGAGGAGCTGCAATCCTACAACTTCTCTGTCATTCATCGGGCCGGAGCCAAGCACGCCAATGCCGATGCCCTCTCCCGCCGGCCTTGCGCTGCAGAGGGGTGCAGTTACTGTGACCGGAGGGAGAGGTTGGAGGAGGAACAGCTGCATCGGAACCGTCGAGGATCAGGTCAGAGTGACTTGGCGATCTGCAGAGAGCTGCAGGTGGTTGGCACAGACAGCTGGAGGAACCATCAGGAACAGGACCCTGACATCCAGCCTGTGTTGCAATGAGTGGAGAGACAACTGAAGCCTCCGTGGGAGGAGATTGCTGGACTCTCGCTAGCAACTAAAGGGTTGTGGTCCAAGGTTGAGGCTCTGTGACTGGAATGCGGAGTACTGCAGAGGTCATGGAAGGACCCCTCCACAGCTGAGGAGCATTGGCAGATTGTAGTCCCAAAAGGCCTGAAAGACGTAGTCCTGCAGGGCGTGCATGGAGCATCTGGGTCTGGACATTTTGGCGTCACAAAAACTCTCTGTCGCCTCTGACAGGGGTTTTACTGGGGCCAGTGTAGGAGGGATGTGGAGGATTTCTGCCGCCGTTGTGACCTCTGCACAGCACGGAAGGGACCGACAGGTCAGTCTCACGCCCGCCTACAACAGTTTGTTGTAGGAGCCCCGATGGAGCGAGTAGCCGTGGACATCATGGGCCCCCTACCACGCTCAGACAGGGGAAACTGTTATGTCCTGTCGGCTATAGACTATTTTACAAAATGGCCGGAGGCGTACGCCATCCCTGATCAGGAAGCAGAGACTGTGGCAGATGCTTTGGTTGGGGGCCTGATTAGCAGGTTTGGGGTACCAGACAGTATTCATAGTGACCAGGGGAGAAATTTTGAGTCACGGGTGTTTTCTGCCATGTGCAGCCGCCTTGGCATCCACAAAACAAGAACAACACCATTACATCCCCAGAGCGACGGCCTAGTGGAAAGGCTCCACCGCACCCTGGGACAGCAGCTGGCCATCCTCACAGCAGAGCATCAGCGGGACTGGGACGAGCACCTGCCACTGGTGCTAATGGCATGCCGCTCAGCTGTACAGGACTCCACGGCATGCACCCCATCGCTCCTCATGTTGGGGAGGGAGCTGCGCACACCAGCCGAGCTTTCCTTCGGCAGCTGCCGGATGCACCTGATGTTCCAGCGGGTCATGGGTATGCCCGGAAACTTCAGGACAGGTTAGAGACGGCCCATGCATTTGCCTGGATGCAACAGGAGCAAGCAGGCATGCGCCAGAAACGGAACTACGATGTAAGGGCTAAGGGCCGACACTTCACTCCAGGGGAGCTGGTCTGGGTGTACAACCCTCGTAGGAAGAAGGGACGGTGCCCGAAGCTGGACAGTCAGTGAGTGGGTCCCTGCAGAGTGTTGGAGCGCCTAGAGGAGGTGGTCTACAGATGCCCCAGAACAAGAGAAGAGTAGCTCTGCACAGGGAAAGGTTGGCCCCCTATCAAGGCAGGTCTGCACCTCAGTCCTTAGAAGGCCAGTGGTCAGGGTCTCTGGTGCGTCCGCTAACATCCCCAGAAGTCTTATCACCGCCATCGAATGATGCCCCGGCCACAGTGCCTGTGGCACCGCTGGGAGCTTGCCCGTAGCGGATGAGGAGGGCCCCAAGAATGTTTGATGACTTTGTTTCTTCCCTCGTGAGCGAGGGACTCTGTAGTGGGGGGGTAGTGTAATGACCCTGTGTTTGGTTCTGCTTTAGGGTCCAAGTGTTACTGTGTTCTGTTAAGTTGTTGTGATTCTGTTGACCCCCACCCTCATGTGTTGGACTGGTCATGTGGGTAGGGGAGGGGTAGCAGCAGGGAGTGAGTGAACGGTAAAAAGAGAGACGAGGAAGAGCGGTCAGCTAAGGTGTGTTAGCAGGCAGTTAGCGGTGAGTTCGCTCGCGTGTGTACCGCGTTTTATTTTGAGGCGTGAGCTGCAGCCTCTGTGATAGCAGCTCTTCCCTGTTTCTAAATAAACTCCATTTGGCTGGACTCCATCTGCAGTGTTGGTATCATTACAATACTGTGTTCAGAAAGTCAGGATGACAAACTGGCAATATGGAGGACATTGGAGAACTCCAAGATGAAATGCAAAGATTTGCTGATGCAATTGAGCATTTTATATTTACATTATATTTACATCCCGCATTGTATTCCAGGGTGTGATTCATTTGCAGTGTGGACACGGAGTGAAGTGGGTCTCCTCTCTGCTGTGAGACTGACATCTGTCAGAGCTTGGGGAAGTGGGAGGGGCTTACGGCACACTGCTTTCGCCATCAAAGTCAACAGTAACACACAAAAAAGTCTAGATTTGTCGCTAGTTGGTTAAAAAAGTCACTAGAGGGGTCTGAGAACTCGCTAAATAAAGCGAGAAAGACGATAGGTCGGCAACACTGCAGCCATGTTCGCAATTGTGCTCCAGCCCGTGCAGAAACACTGGGCCTCATGCAAGAACCGTTCGTACGCACAGATTTGTTCTTAAACTGTGCGTACGAGTGATTTAGGAGCATTTGTGGCATTCAACAATGTTTTCGTATCCTAAGATTTTTTTCAGATACGAACAAAATTTACGTGTGGTCCAGACCTGTCGTATATTTACGAGCAGCCAGTCTGCTGTTATCCAGACGGATTTTCTTCACTAATAACTTTATATTTCATTAGTTTGAAGATATTTTGAGTTGAAAATGAATCACAATCTATAATTATGTTGAAAAGAGGCTGTTCTGTTTGAATTAGAATTATAATATTAAATGCGACCCGACCCCGGATAAGCGGAAGAAAATGGATGGATGGATGGATAAATGCAACGACACAAATTGGTTAAATTAAAATAAAGCAGCTATTAATTTTGTTGTATAGCACTACAATATTAATATGAAGTTAATTGAAGTTTCGAGACATTTTAAAATGCTTTTGTTCAAAAACACATCGGACACTTGCATGGGGGGGGGGGGGGTAGCGGTGCGCGACAGCTCTTCTGAATAAGTGAAACTATAATGTAACACAGTTGTTTACACTAAAATTAAAAATATTTGACCAAAGAAAAACCAGAGCAGGGCTGGAGAGATAAATACGATTTTTATTTCTGTGACTGTACAACCCACGGGAGACATGACATTACAGCACATTTCATTCCTCGGCTTTAAAGCAGAGTCACAGCTGACGCTGCTAAAAATTACAGATTTATAATATTATAATATTAACTGCAACGACACAAATTGGTTAAATTGGTTAAATTAAAATAAAGCGGCTTCACACCCACCGCCGCGGCCCGGACGGGTCGCGGACGAGTACGCGGGTACTCGGGGGCCGCGGCGGGTCACGGCCGAGCAGGACCGCCACGCCGCTGGGTACAAAGTTCCGTGGGCCGGCCGCGTGCCGAGGATCGCCGAGCGCCCCACGTCGACCCCCGTGCGCCTCCCGCACGTCGCGCCCGGGCCCACCCCCCGTGCCCCGGGGATGGTCCGTGCGCGCCGCACGTTTGAGTGGGTCCTCGGCTTTAAAGCAGATTCACAGCTGACGCTGCTAAAAATTACAGATTTATTTATTTAGTTAGTTAGTTATTTACTCTGAGAGCAGAACTTCAATCTCCGCACCAGTAAAGTTCTTCTTTATACTTCTCGCTGTCATCTTTATGAATGGACACTTCCTGCTCTCTGAGGCAGGAAACGTAGCCTTATATGGTGTTTTGAGGGGTGGGAATTATGTAAATGACCTCTCCGCGTGCACGAGCAGGTGGATAGAACAGGTGCAATTCATCATATTTGCGCAGCTCATTTACACACTTTTCCTGAGGATAGAAGAGTTTGTTGAATCTGACGTGGCATGTTCGTACGAACGCTTCGTACGAACAAAAGTAAGAGAAATTTAGGATAAAAATACGAACATGTTCTTGCATGAGGCCCATTGTGCTGCACATTGGTTCCTCTTTAAAAAAGGGCCTGTGTGTGTTTTAGTGAGAGAAATGCAAAGTGTGCCGTGTGCACGTCATGAAATGTTGGTGTCTCACAGTCAATGAGTTAGACTTGAGAGGCCATCGTTCATTTCATTTTTGATTTAGTTATTGATTCGTCCAGCCTATAAAACTCATAGCTGGGCTGCACTGACCGTGACCAGACCTGCCCCACAGAGAAAACCACGCCCCTCATTTGATTATAAGAAATACTTTTTATTTATTTATTTATCTAGGTCAGGGGTGTCAAACTCATTTTGATCTGGGGGCCGCATACAGCTTAATCTGATCTCAAGGGGCCAGACCAGTATACTCATTCCAAAAGTCCACTTTTTTTCTTTGTATTAGTGCAAAGAATAAATAAATTATAAAAATATTTACATTAAATTAATTGTCCTTTTACACTTTTACTCAGTTTAACATTTAAGTGCATTACACATTAAAAAACTGATCAGTGATTGCACGTTTTAAAACATTTAGTAAAAAACTGTTTTGTTAAATACCCTGATGCATGCTCAATAATCCAGGTAGAAAAATCTAAAAAAGCTAAGTCTGGTCCTCTGGACATAAAAAAAACCAGTTTTGTTAAAACATTTTCCTGCATGTTAAAAATGCATCAAACCCATCAAAATTTAGAAATGAATGAATTTTAAATCAATTTTCCACATCTAGGAAGCGAAGTGAACACATAAAATGAGTGTTGCAGTCAACAGGTACATTAGAAGCTCTGATGGTGAGTGGTATGAGAAAAACTGCAAATTCTGTCTCAAGTTCACCTTTGTGAACCCCGACACGACTGCGGCTTCGTGCACTTGGCCCATCTTTTAAGATGTGTGCGTAATTTCAATCATGTTGTATTGTGCCCTGTCAATAAAGATATATTCTATTCTTATAAAGACCTGAAATCATTTCTCAAACTCCCTCAGCAACCCTGAAATCTTGTCTTTGTACCGTTTCACATCAGGAAAAACGCTTGCTGCGCACAAGAAGACAGGGAAAATTAGCAGCAGGGTCTCCGCTTGCTATCTCCTGCGTCTCTCATACTAAAACACAGCGCCCCTGGGTCCTAGAGGCAGCCGTTTTGAGTAGGACAACATAGGAACTGACTAAACCACAGCGCCTCTAGCGGACAACATAGGAACTGCATATTTTTAAGAAAATAGCGTTTATTCTTTTTTTTAATATTCAATAAATTCAGATTTATCCGCGGGCCGACTAAAACCCCCTGGCGGGCCGGATGCGACCCGCGGGCCGCATGTTTGACACCCCTGATCTAGGTAGTCTCAATGAGTCACGAGGGCTCATTTTCAAGAGCGACCTACAGTATGGAGAAGATGGTTTGGATTAAGAGCCTTGCTCAAGGGCCCAGAGTCGGGGACATGAGGGTGGAGGCAGGTGTGGGGGTTTCACATTTTCCACCCACATTTTTCCTTATGTCGTCAGTCTGGGGAGTCAAACCGACGACCTTCCAATCACAGGTGCGCCTTCTCTAACTTCTGCACCAGCACTCCCCATAAATGTTTTAAAGTCATCAGTAGCTGAAAATCCACCTCCATGCTTCATTCTCTGTAGGTGAACAGAACAGGTCAAAACACTGGACACACCTATTTATTCATTTGTACTACATGCGGTGCAAATGACAATAAAGACTCTCTGACTCTCTGACTCTGAGTGTCTGTTTTTAACTGTCCTTGTATTTCACATGCAAAAAACAAAGACACAAGACTACTGTTGTGTTTTTTTACAACCATACAGAAATGCTTTTAGTTTTGACACGGTCATGTCAAAGTCCCAAAGGCTGCAAAACTCTCCAGCAGGGAAGAAATAGCTACAGCTCAATCGAGAATGACAAATATTACACCTTTTCCCAGCCTCGGTGATGGATTTTTTTCTTTGTACTGCTGACAACTTGCCACTGACCTTGACACTGTGCAACCACTCCTGAAAGTCACATTGTCCTGTGTGGTTTGTCTAAGATGTTGCTGCAGATAAATGATAGAAGTGAGATTTGTTTTGTGGTGTGACTTGGTCACTGATGAGCATCGGTTAGACCGTTGTAACTGACTGTGGGATGATTAAGGCCCAGTTGAAGGACAAGAACAAGAAAATATCATTCTGAGAACTTGAAGGGTTTTTCTTACACTTTGAACAGGGCTTCTGTGGAAAGGATGTGATGTGTTTTTTTGAATTAATAATACAGTATAATAATAATTTTATTTATAAAGTTCATTAAAACAACCACAGCTGCCACAAAGTGCTGTACATGTAAATCAAGAACATTTAAAACACAAGATTTTAAAACTAGCGAGTCTATCACAGACAGAGTTATAAAGTTATAAATAAAATAATAATTCATAGAAAATAGAAGAAGAAAACATGATTTGGAAAAAAAACCCTCTATCTTTGAATACCAGGAGACAGACGCAAGTAAGTTTGACAGAAAAAAGGCCTCATTTTTGTATACTGGATCTGAAGGATCTGATGGTCTGGAGGGTTTTCACAAAACTAGACTGAATTAATTAAATAAAAAAAAGAACACAAACAAAAACATTTTGGGCGTACTTATTGAGGGAAATACCCCCCCCCCCCACACACACACACACAAAAACATTGCCATAAAATGATAATTTTGTGAAATTAACAAAAGAACAAATGTGGAGGTTTTTTTTTCTTTCATTTTTTTAAGCAGGGGCGGTCCTAGCCTTTTTGGTGCCCTGGGCGAACAACCCCTCCCTCTAAAGCGATCATTGTTTAAAAAAAAAAAAAAGGCTGTTGGCACAAAAATGCAAGAGTGGCATTTCAATATCTGTATTTCACTCTGGAGCCCATTAAAAACAAAATAAACTTTTTTGGTGGCGTATAAAATACTGTTTTGGGCTGATTGAAGGCTGCAAGGATCAAAAATAATAATAAATACATATTTAAAGAAAAACATCCTTTCAGGATGGCTTCTAGTGTTTTTTTTAACCCCTCCAATAAAACAAGTAATGCAAAAATGTAAAAAAATATAAATTAAAAAAAAAAAAAATGAAATGGGCATTACGAAGAACTGTTATACCAAATACTTTTCAAATCACCCCATTTAACCTCTGAAATTAAAATACTTGTATAAAATAATGTACAATGCGATAGTTCCATCTAATCGTGTAAAAACTTGGTCTAAGTGGAGTAGCATCAACATAAAAATATCACCCTACTATCTCTATTTGGTCCATTTTGTTGTGTGCTAAATCCCAAGCGGGATAACAATTCTCCTGCGTCTCAACGGGCTGCAGGACTCATTTCAGCCTAACAATAGGAGGAGGACAAACAGGCTGATGACCTGACACGTATGAGCCCAGATTCTGAGAGACAAATGAGATCAGGGTGATGGGTGGGTGGATGCTGGTGTCAATCACAATAAGACATTTAAAAATCACAAGGGAAGCTGCAAAGGCAAAAGAGGGTCAAAATTTAGTTAGTGCTCACATCCATTTATTCAGTGAAAAATAACCTTTAAAAAACAAAGATTACTGCTCTTCGCCTTGCTGTGTTCATGAAGTAATGATTCGTATAACCATGTTTATCGATGGTTAGTAAATGTATTTTGGGTAATTTTTCATCTGACTGATCTTGTCTGCACCCCTACAAAAGTGAATGTGACAGTCAGATTGGAGAAATACCTCAAAGTCCTCTTATCCTGTGGCAGCGGGAAGATATTGTGCTTGATGGTACTAAAAAAAATAGCAGGGGTGGGCCTGTGTGCGATGACAGCGCAGGTTTTACAAATCTCTGCTAATGTGCCACTCACTATCAGGACAGTTGGCATAAAAAAATAAATTCCAACCTTAAATAGAACATTCACACAAACCTGCTTCTCAACCAAATGTATGGCAGATCGAGTTGAGTGATTCAGTATCTGGCAGTTTTTGTAAGTATAAATTCTCAATACTGTATGCACTTTCATGTCGGCTGACATACCTTCATTTTTATTTAGTTTTTGTTGATTATAAATTGCCACCATGAAAGGTAGGCAGTCATGTGAATGCCTGTGTGTGATTTTAGAAAACACATGGCTACAGCATTGTAATTTTTATGTACCAGTATACTGAGCTGAAACTTGGTGATAGTAGCCGAGACATCCTCAGTCCATTTTGAGTGGTAACAGATTACTTGAGGTCTTGTTTAAATCTTTGACATGGAGAAAGCAGTGCAAAATACATTCCTTCACTGAATCATATCTTCATTTGTGAGTTTTCACCTCTCATCCCCAAAAAAGTATTTTCAGTGAGAAAAATGTAGTCTTAGTTATCACTAACAGTGTCTCTGTGTATTCCCAACATTTTGAGAAGCTTTGACAGCAATGCTAATTTTGCTCTTGTTCATTATCTTGTTGTCCCTTTGAAGCCACAACAGAAGCAAGGGATACGTTGATGTTCCCCGTCGCTGAGGGATTTGAATTGGGATAATTTGTTTTCAAGATGAACACTTTTTTTCAACTGGAATTGAACATGTAAGTGAACCTTAATGATTGAGATGTAAGATATTCAAGTGGGTAGATGTTACAATGTGTATAAGACAAGACATATGTAGTTTATTTTCTTTTTGATGTATCCTGTTGAGTGAAGACAGCAATTTTATCCAAAACAATAATAATAATAATAATAATCATTTTATTTAAAAGCGCCTTTCAGGACACCCAAGGACACTTAACAAACCAACAAAACAAGGAGCAATTGTGGAGCCAGGGGTGGCCAGTGTTGGCCCTGCCCCCATACTGTATATTAATCTTTCCCCATAGCAGCCACCGTAATTATTTGAGGAAACTATACTTTTAAGCAATATTAAAACTAAAAATAATAGTTTCCTCAAATGATTGGGGTGTCCGGTTCACATTTATATGGGGCAACCATCTTGGATTTTGACATGGCAACCCAATTTTCAATTTTGACCTTTCTTATGCCTATATGCAGACATACACCAAAATGGAAGTCGGTACCTCACTTATTTTTCAAGTCATCCTGCTCACAAGACAAACGAACAAACAAACAATCAGACAGATGGAGGCTATTTCCAATTCCCCTTTTCACTCTATGATGGGGGACCTTTAAGTCATTTTCACCAGCTTTTCTCTTTTTATATTGCGTTGTCTTTATCCTGTCACCACTAAACTTTGACCAAGTGTGGTCAAAGTTTAGTGGAAAAGTAAGAATGATGCTGTTTTGTGATTTTTATTTTTTTGTAAAGCTCAGAATGTTCTTCATTGGTGTGTTGCTATGTTGTGAATGTGAACATTATCACAACCTAGTGGATGCAATAGACATAGTTGTCTTAGTTTGCACATGTCCCAAGAGAGATTTGATACGTCGTCCTGCTTCAAAGCCAAACGGGGGAGTCAGATTCCGATAAGCCATAGTTGTTGATTTTTTTCAGGCAGACTGTTATTTCTCATCAGCCTTGAGTCCTACTGGTACTTTTAATCCAAAATGGCCAGATTTGTGGGTATTCCACTGGTCCATGCTTATTAGCTCCTTCCAAGGTCATCTCCAACATGTCGGCGAGTCCCAAAGTCACAAGTGGCCTTTGATTCTCACAAATCGCTTCCATCTTAAGGTTTAGCTCATAAATCAGCTGAATTTGATTCCTCGAAGCATGAACCAAACCTTCATAGGGAGTTGGTAGCTTTGCCATGGTCTGAACTGTTGCCGCCATCTTCTTTAGTAGCTGATAACCAGTGGTGGGCCAATGAACGCTAGATAGCGCTAAAGCGCTAATCCGCTTACAGTGGACCTAAACTTTTTGTCAGCGTTTTTGTGGATTGACTAACTTTTATAATTCATAAGCGGATTTGTGCTATTTTTATTTAAAATGCAGTACCGCTAATAACTAATTATCTATCAGTAAAAACCAATAAACTTATTTACAAGCTCTTATGCTGCTTGTTTTACCTTTTTCCCCACCATAAAGAGCAGAGAGGAGGAAGGGTTGGAGGGGGAGGGGGCAGAGCGGAGAACAGACTCGGATCTACCATGTAGGTAAATGATGCCGTTGCCTGGGGATCCCATCAGCATGGGGCCCCGGCCCCGCCGCGCCCCGGCCAGTCACCTACATCCCTAACATTGATCCTGCTTGTTAATGTACATTTAACATAAAAATAATTATAGTTACGATGAAAACGATCATTAAATACGCAATAAAAAAAACGGTCGATTTCTTTATCCCCCTACTAAAAATGGACTATTCCATCTTGACATCTTCCGGGTCAGAGGTGAACTCAGGGGCTAATTCTGTGGCTAGCTGGCTGCGCTCGGTGTCTTCATAAATCCGCAGAGAACCCCGCTGTTTCAAGCCAAATTAACGCGGCCGGAGGATTTTATTGTGTGTTTTGTGTCGACCATTTGACGGTGAGTCGTTATTTTTATGTATTTTAGTTACTTTTCATTAAATCTGTTGACTACCTATAGACGCTAACAACTCTGTGTCCAGCTGGTTGGTTGTGCTGGGTTACTAATGGATAAATCCGCAGAGAACCCCGCTGTTTCAAGCCAAATTAACGTGGCCGGAGGATTTTATTGTGTGTTTTGTGTCGACCATTCGACGGTGACTCATTAGTTTTATGTATTTGGGTTACTTTTATGTATAAATGCGGTGGCGACACACCCGTGTATTTGAGATTTAAAAGTGGTTTTAGGGATTAAAAGTTCATTCTATTTTTTGTTAATTTCGTGGCCGAATAGAATATATGTACGTAAAGTATTAAATAAATCCTTTGATTTTTGTAATTTCATCCTTTTAGGATCATTTTTGTTACTTTTCAGTTGGCAGTGTAGTGCAAATTTTGCATAACGCTGCCGGCTATATATAAATATATATATATAATATATAAATATATAAATAGCGGATTAGATTAGCTTCCCCTAATTTTCATAAGACATTTGTGCTTTTGAAATTGTGGACCTAAAAAAATTAATAAGCGTTTTAGAAATTGTGGAACTAATTTTTTAATTAGCGTTGCCCACCACTGCTGATAACATATGTATCCTCCAGGGCCAAAAAGCAGAAACCCTGCTATCATGATTCCAATGTTAGAAATATCTTCAACATCCTCCTAACACAATACAGAAAGGCACTAAATTTCCAACCCCCCACGGATCCATGATGTACCCTGCCGCGTGCGTCTCAATGGGGCATGAGGGCTCTCCAGGGGCCTCATGTATCAAAAACCTGCGTGGATTTCCTACTGAAAAGTGACGTACGGTGAAATCCAGAAAAGTGTCTACGCACAAAAAGATCCAGATTTATCAAACTGTGCGTACACCGGAATCCACGCACATTCCTTTTGTACATCACAATTGACGTGGAACTGAGCGCACGTGAGACACCTCCCCTGACACGCCTACATTTACATATGTTAAACAGATGCAAATTACTTCCTGCATGTGTGAAGGACATGTTTGTTTGATCCCTGCGCGATCAGAAATGATTTCTAGATTCGGGAAAATAATGAATTTAATATAATATGAGTGAGGACAAACATCCTAAGTAAGAATAGTAATAAAATGTGTTCATCATGCAAAGAACGAGTGTGTGCGCGCGCACCCTGCTGTGGTGCGCGAACCGGCTCATTCATTCATTCTGTGTGGAAATATTAACTTTGCGCACGAGTTTATTACTAGGGGTGTAACGGTACGCTAAAATCACATTTCGGTTCGGTTCAATTACAAGGAGGGCTCGGTTCGGTTTATTTTCGGTTTATTTTCGGTACAAAAAAAAAAAGACAAAGTAAAGACTTACAAAATGTTTATTTTGAAAATATGCCAAAAATATGTTTGTATTGTATTGTAGTAATAAATAAAAGTGACCCATTTGGATGATATTTTAAATAAACAGCACTCTACAATAAATAAATTATATTAAAAATAATAAAAATCTTAATGAATACAATAACAGTCAGAACCAGAACAATAAGCAGCAACAGACTGTTTACAATCTTAACTAATAAAGTTTTTGTCCAGTAGCACCAGTGTGGCTGTATTTGTCCTCATTACTCACAACCTCTTCTTGGTGGGACTGGTCCTGGAACAGTTCCAGAGTTCAATTCAGTCATCACACACTTCTTAGCTGCAGCAGGTGATCTCTGGTGGATTTCCCTGAAGTGGAAGGAGAGCAGCTACCTCTGTAACTGGAAATACTGGAAATAAAACACAGAGGTAAAAAAATAAGTTAATAAGATTATAATTTTAAATAATAATAAATTATAAATAATAATTATAATAAAATAACAATACCTCTTGAACGGTTGAATATCTCACTCATCATCAGGGCAGGGTTTAAATCAGCTCCAGGACTTGTTGACCATCAGTTTTAGTTTTTTCATAAAGAGCTGAACTTTTTGACTTAAGTGTTGACGTGATGGATGTCTCATAGCAAGGATCAACTGTGCATTAAAAACTTTCAGACTTAGATTCAGAGCTTTAAAAACTCATACAGTTTGTGTTATTGATCTGGACCCATCTAAATTACCTGATGAAGTTGTTTAAATGCAGCTGTGTTGTTAGCGCACTTTGTAGAAGTTGTTTAAATGCAGCTGTGTGGTTAGCGTACTTTGTAACAGCTCGTTCACGTTCTGATGACGTAGTTTCCAGCGCGTTCACGTTAGACGTGTTGCTGCTGCAGATCCAGTCTTCATGAAAAAACGTCCACACACACAGCTTTGTGCGCTCGTCTTTTAACAAGAAAACCATAACGTTAACAAACAGGAAACCGCAGCGAGAAGCTAACGGCTAATGCTGCGCGTGCTGCGAGATAATAGCTCCGTGCTGAAACGCGCCCAGGAAATTTTGTTCCGCGGCGCACATATTAACATTCAATGAGTGAAAAAATAACCGTTTCGGTACAGCACGTTCGGTTCGGTCCACCTCCGTACCTTTTCGGTTCGGTACACCAACTACAACCGTTACATGCCTATTTATTACCATTATTACTGTAAACACAGAGGAACTTACTTGGATGTTTGCTAGAACATAGATCTTTGTTTATGTAGATGATGTGAAGAAACGAGTCTGTGCGTCTTGGTGGAGACATTTCATGACATCACGTGATGTTGGCGTCTCCAGACGCTGCGCGCCCCGCAGCCTTGTGCGCAGTCTGTCTGTGAAGCTTTTGCTCTCCTACAAGTTATATAAGGTGTACTTTCACGTGTCATTTTGGAGAAATCTACAATAAACGCAGATAATGAAACACCTCCAGCTGCCGTGTCGACACCGGTGAGGGTGCGCGCGCGCTCCAAGCGCGACCACTCAGCCTTTGGAATCATATGGATGAGACATTCCATTGGACATGATCCGGCTTTGTGTGGACTGGACTGCACAGTCCCGATCGACCTGCAGCTCCCTCTGTGGAACAGTTTGACCGCTGCTTCTGTATGCACGCGTGATGCACGGCTCCCCAGAGCGCAGCAGCAGTGCCAAACTGAAAAATGATTATTTCTGAAAACGGCTGATAAGCCATATCCTAGATCAGAAAATTATATCTGTTTCTAAATAAATGCTCTGCGTGTTACACTATTTATTATATTCTCCAGTAAGGCTGAATGAATCCGTTCCTGTTAAATTTATTTTTGGCACAACTTTGCGCGTCCTTTATTTCACTGCGTCATGTGGATGTAATACTTGTTAATCGTGTGTTTGGAGGGAATATTAATCATTTTCACATCATGAACAGTTAATAATAATAATAATAATAATAATAATAATAATAATAATAATAATAATGAATTCAATTTATAACGCACTTTTCATTAATGGAAATCTCAAAGTGCTACAAGGTGCAACATATTTGAATGTCAATAAGACAAATAATAAAACAATTAAAATCAACAACAGTATCAGCTAAGATCAAAAGTAGAATCATGAGGAGTAAAGTATGCTCGGTTGAAAAGAAAGGTCTTCAAGCCGCTCTTAAAGTCAACCACAGACTGTGGGGCTTCAGTTTCTCTGAAACACCTGTAAGTGTCGCCAAAGGAACAAGAACCACAGAAACGTGCGTACGCCTGCTCGGGAGCTTGCGTGGATATGTACCTGGATGCGCATATATTCACGTTCAGTTCAGTTTTGATACATACGGGGTTTTGCGTGGAAAGTGACGTGCGCAATGTTTTTGTGCGCACGCACGGTTGATACATGAGGCCCCAGGACCCTGTGGCTTTGTTAAAAAAATTGATTGTGCTGAAAGTCCATCTGACCAGATCCATGACTAGTTTACGATTCAGAAGATGTGTACCGGTAACTAGGAGCTCCGATACACAAGACAGAGAGCAAAAAAAACAAGAGGATGACGGGAGAGGGAAGAAAGGCGTCCATCTTGCATGAGAGCGTGTGAGAAAAAGATTTTATGTTCAATGTGTCAGCTAAAGCTAGGTTTATTTCCAATAAAAGAAAAAAGAAAGCTATCCAAAATAGTGTAGTTGATTCTAAATTACTCCTTCAAAAAGAAAAGCAACACACTGTACAAAATATATTTCAGTCTCTAAAGAAGTTTTAACAAAATAGTGAGCCTTCGAACCATTTTATAGTATTTCTGTTTGTGCACACAGGGAGAGAATGCACAGAGAGTGCTTTTTTCAACCATTTGTCCTTGTCAGCAGTCTGATAAAAGTTACACAGACTGTCTGTGTGACATTGTATAGATCGAGCATCAAGTTTTTTTTTTTAACTGGTCCAAGCTCGATGCTGCAGCACAGCAGCCACAGTTTCAATAAATAATGCATCACATTTAATAAACAGGACATCCGTGTAGATGAGGTGCAAGATATTTAACATGCTTTACTGGCCTTTTTCACTCATATATTGTATTTTCTTAAAGGCCGATGAGGCAAAACATTGACTTTGAGTGGAATAGCAATAGTTTTCATATTTCTCTCCAGATTATACTTCATCATTCCCCTTGTTAAAGTAAAATAAAATATCAGATCAACAGCTTTTAAAAAAAAAAAACAATACTGAAAGCTATTACCCCAGGTCCTCATTTCTTTAATAAACGTACATAAAGCACAGGATTTTCACCTTGTGTATAATATATTATGACCAATTTTCACTACTGAGGCCACTGGGCACTACAGTTAGCCATCTATGAACAGTAATTTGTCTTTATCATCAGCCTCCGCAACAGACAAACTGGATGCATCTGTGTGGAGCCTTGCAAAGGGAAAAACCCAGCAGCCAAGTATCATCATGTATTAAGATAGATTGTCAAATGACAGCTGAAACAAAAAGCAACATTTATCTCTTCATGAATAACCTTGCCTGCTCCAAACTGTTGTGAGCTCAGGGGACAGTTTGGGTATCTGTGCCACACAGATCGATCTGTGGTCATAAGCGTGTTGTTGCTGAACTCTTTGTTTAAAATAAAAAGCAAGATATCTGCTGTCAAAAAAATAATATCAGCTTGTCTTCATGATGAGTATTTATGATGAATAATTTGCTACTTCTGATTTCAGACTCATTGATTAATCAGCTTCATGTATTGTGTGAGGCTGCCTATACATGACAATTTTGTGGAAAGCTAATGAACAATTATTTTTGTTGTTGTAGACAAAAACAGCCGCTTTAGACTGCTGCCATCAGGGAGGAGACTGAGGAGTCTCCAGGCTCGAACCAGCAGACTGAGAGACAGCTCTGTTCATCAGGCAGTCAGAATGCTAAACACTCTGCCTGCTCTGCCTCCCCTCCCATTTGAACTGCCTTAACACAAAAAAACTTTCTCACACATTATCACTCAACACAAAGATTTTAACACTGGACTCTGTGTCATCAAACGGGTTATTCACTAAACTCTCGGTCATGTGCTCATTCAGTTTGCACTACTTCTCATATTTGCACTAATGTTTGTATTACATTACTGCCTATAGTCATACTACTGTTTACATTCACTGTTTACATTTATTAATACTGTTTACATTTATTACTACTGCTTTACATTTATTACTACTGTTTACATTTACACTACTTTTATCTACACTACTGCAGATACATATACAGCATTCTCTGACTAGCCTTATCTAAGGATGCCAAATGTGCCTTATGTGCCTTACTTCATATGCCACTTTGCCTCTATACCAACATCAACTACCTCATACATATACTGTGTACATTAACTTATATGCTGCTGTGCCACTCTTTGCAAATGTCAACGCTAGAAACTTCAGTTTATTTTATAGATATACGTTTTATACTTTTTATACTACTATGCAAAAACTCAGGACAGTATTACACTTTTATTATTTCATTTTATGCTTATGTTCATTGGGTGTTTGGTGTTTTAGGGGTGTTTGGTGTTTCAGTGTTGGTGTAAATTTTCATACTTTTATACTATTATGAAAAAACTCAGGACAGTGTTACACTTTTTTACTATTTTATGCTTATGTTTATTAAATGTTTTAGTGTTTAGTGTTTAGATGGTTACTGTTGCACCGAGGGACTGAGAGAAACGCAATTTCGGTCCTGTGTATGTCCTGTACATATTGCAGTTCTGACAATAAAGTTGACTTTGACTTTGACTTTGATCTTTGAATAAACTCAGTTTGGTGTTAATTTCTAATCCAAGCATTGTCAAGAACAAAGGAGGTGGTGTTTGTACTAAAACAACTTCAGATTCATTAAATATATAAAGATTTATGTTAACACTAAAGGTGTAAAAAGGGCAGCAGAAAATCTATAAGACTTGACATGTTGAGCGGGTCATTCTTTGACATAGCTCCACTGGCCAATCCATGACTGCTGTCTTAAAATCATCACCTCAGAGCAGTTTGCTTAGAACCACAAATGATATGGTCATATAAACCAAGCTGAGTGGGGGTGGGTACTGGCAGTGGGCAGACCATTAGCTGCTGTGGTGTGGTGTGGTGAGGAACCGATGGGTGCAGAGACAGTGGCAAAGTGCCAATAGAGACAAATGACCATTCACACTACCACACTCACACCTAGGGACAAGAGTTACCAATCAACCTAACATGTATGTTATGTGGGCAGCACGTTGGCACAACTGGTAGAGCTGCTGCCTCTCAGCGAGAAGGTTGCCGGTTCAAATCCCGGTCCGGGGCCTTTCTGGGTGGAGTTTGCATGTTCTCCCCGTGCATGCGTGGGTTTCCTCCGGGTACTCCGGTTTCCTCCCACAGACCAAAAAACATGCTTGTTAGGCTGATTGGTGACTCTAAATTGACCCTAGGTGTGAGTGTGAGAGTGGATGGTTGTTTGGTGTGAGTGAGACAGGTCCCTCTTGTAAATGAGTCCCAGTGACTCAACGAGGCTAGCCTGTATAAATAAAGGTTGAATGAATTGAATGAATGTATGTTTTTGGTCTGTGGGAGGAAACCGGAGTACCTGGAGAAAACCCATGCATGCACAGAGAGAACATGCCTTCTGCTTTGCCTTAGTTACCTCCCTCTTTGTTTTACATTGCATCTCCTTATATTCCTGTCTCCTCTCTTCAGTCCACTCACTATATAAGCCTCTGCCCGATGGACAGCCTCCTGGCCACCCACCAGAACTATGACCTTTTTTGTGTTCCCTGTCTTTGTGGTTCCCAGGTTTTGGTTCTGTTTGTTCGTAGCCCTTGTGTTCTTCCTTGAGCCCTCCATCCTTACGGTTCCCCCATC
>JBBPBX010003392.1:25485-78662 GCA_038048925.1 Garcialebias charrua
CCTTGAGAGGGGGGGTACTGTAAGGATGGCTCCATCTTGTGGTCAGTCCCCATCCCTACACCTTTTGGTTTCCCCGTCTGTGTCCAGGTGTTTATGCTTTAGTTTGATTACTGTGTGTATATAAGTCAGCGTCTGTGTGTTGTTCATTGTCGCATCATCGTTAGGTCTTCCCTTGATTTCTCCTGTGTTGTTCCTGTATCATGAGTGAGTTTGCTACACAGTCAGTCTTTTTGATTTATTATCATTAAATATATATTTTTTGTATCTCCTGGCTCCCTGAGATAATTTTTGTCTGCACCATTGGGTTCATCTTTTTTTCAGAGTTAAATACTGACAGTATTGTTTTTATAAACCTTCCCAACATTGTTTATGTATTATGTGGTCTTTCAGATCAAAAAAGTTGTTGGAAAATTCATCAAAGAACAAAATCAAATTGACAAAATAACAGCTAGTTCGAGTTGGGCTAAGACCAAAGGGGATTGCCGCTGTCATCAAGCAGCTCCAGTCCAATTGTTGTCAATTTTGTAGTGCAATGTTTGTTGTGCAATTACTGATTTAAACATTAGCTAATAGATTTCCTGTTTTTTCTCTCTCCCCAGTTCACTTCTGCAATCTAACTACTTCCTTTATGCCATTCATACATCAAAACATTCATAACTTTTATACTTTCCAAATTAATAACTTTATTTACAAATACCTTCTCAATAGAAAAACTTTTTTTTTTCAAATACCTTCTCAATAGAAAAACAGTGAGATTTCTTTAATTCCATCAAAAACAACAATCTGCTTGAGCTTAACATATATACTGTATTTCTGTTTTTATGCTCCTTTAGTTTTTCACTACTGTTCTGCTACCATTAGCTTATATCTATTTATTTTGCTGTTTTTATCTAATCTTTGCTTTTGCTCATTTCTGCATATATTTGCTACTTTTAGCTTCTAGATATCCTTTCGTTATCTTTAGATTTCTTTGTGCTACATTTAGCTGCCTACTTGCTTCTTTAGTTTTGAAGTATTTTATTGCTAATTTTACTTTTGTGACAATTTTTAGTATTCTTTAAATAACCATTGGCTACCCTGACGCATACTCAATAATCCAGGTAAAAAAAAAAAACTAAAAAATCTGGTCCTCTGGACATTCAAAAAACAAAACAAAGCACACACACAAAAAAAACTGTAGAAACGTTTCGTCTTTCGTCCGAAAGACTTCTTCAGTCAGAGTTAAATCCACATAACCCATTGGCTAGTTTCAGCTTTTAGCTAGCTTTTTGCTGTTTTAGGTTTTAGCTAGTGTTCTGCTTCTTTTAGCTTCAACTTTTTTAACAAATCAGTCAGGACTCAGAATTCTGACTGCAGTTTTGCAGAATAAATAATTTCTCTAGTTACAGTTTATTTGATGGTACTGTGCAGACATCAGCAGCTAGCTGTAGCTCTTCCTGCTGGAACATCACAATATAAACCTTTGTTTTAATCTTAAACTAGAAAATTATTTTGCTTTTATTAAATTATTTGCTAAATAAAGTATACAAACATAAGTACTTTTTGGAAGGGAGGTTTACTTTCAACAAAGTTTTCCTTTTTTTTCTAACTTGAAGGCTTAAATAGGCAAAGTCAGACGATTGTCACAAGTTGACACAGCACAAGGTTGTCAACTCAGGGCAAACAAGGACTTGAACGTCACATTGGTGCTGTTCCATGATGGAAACAGGAAAACAAAGTGACAAGCGTAACATGCCTGAATACCCTCTTGTGATGCCACATGCAGACTGATCTAAAAGCCTCACCTCTCACTGCCTTCTGAATGGAAGACAGCCTGGTGAAGCTCTGTGAGTCCTTAGTATTCAAGAGGCCACCGGGGCATTTTTTTAACTGAGCATTTTCAGAAGACCTCAGGTCTTTTTTAAACTTGAGAGCACAAACCTAAAAATGCAAAGCCCAACACACAATCCATACAACTCTTGGATACTGATTAATGATGATGTCACATCAATGGGAGGATAAAAAGAGCAGTAATAAGGAAATATTTTGCTAACAGACAGTGTTGAAACTAGTTAATGCTAAACAAAATAACATAGAGTATGTGTTGAAGATGGCTCTCAGCCACTGTCATGCCAAAGTCTAGCTCAAAATCTGTACAATTCAAAGAATTACAATCATTTTTGTGTTTGATAAGTGTATTACCTGAGGCGGCCATCTTGAGTGAGGTTGACTTCAAAAGGTAATCAGTTGTAAACGTACAGCTAATTATAATTTTCTAAGATTTTCACAAAAACTCAGCCTCTGAGATACAAAGTACTTTAAAACAAATATTACCTTTCATAGTAGCAGGTGACATTATTATTGCTACAAATCACAAATTGTTATCAATGCATGTAATTATTTTAGTAACAGCAGCAGCATATTTGCTTTGAAAAAAAAACCTGTTAGTTCACATGAATAACTTTTTATTATATTAATACTGCAATCAATAAAACTCAGGTGCTTTGCTTAAGGTTAACATACCATCCAAACTACATATTGGTTCTTGTCAAGACTAAATTAATCTTAAAGTTGTTTTTTTTGGTAAAAAAATAAAAACAAAAATACTTCTGACAAGCTTTTTATGTAACAAAGTGATGGACTTGAGCAGTTTGTCGTTTGCAAAAGAATCTGGAAATACTCAAAAACACTAGGAACTCTTTACAAACACGTCTTTGCAGCAATTGAAATGTGTTTTATCTCGTACAAACCCCAATGCCTTAATGTCCAAAAAGATCCTCTCAATGATTTTTGTTTCTGCTGCAGCTCACCTGTTTCAGACATATGAGACGTTAGGGAAGTTGATTGCGGGAGAATAATTTAAAGAAACTAATTGTCTCTTGTGCAACTCAATGTTTCATCTCCCAGTTTTCTCAGCTGTTGATGGTATTGAATGGCATGTCCCATGTTGCCTAAGTGGTTCATACAGTGGTTACTTTAAAGGGTCATTGTGAGTTGTGTAAACTCACATAAAGGATTTACTTAGAAAAGAGTCCGAGGAAAGTATTTTAGATAGTCTGTGATGGCGAGCCTCTGATTATTGGTGTTCGGTTATTAGAGTACATGAACAGAAACTGGACTTAGTCCAACCTTGAAAATGACAAAGTGCCTATAAAGCAAACTGATTGGGAGAAATAAATTGTTGTAGTTGAGAACAATCAAAAGGAGATGTACAGTTTTTATTCGACAGATGTTTGCCTCCCATTTGGCAGTCTTATTTATTTCCTGGATCCATTCCAAACTAAATGATTCACATTTGTCTGTTCTTCCTCAAACACTGAATCAATGCAGTGACTGGTACAATTTTCAAAAGCCCCCTGATGTTTGTCCGGGGGCTGCAAAATGTTGAGTTTCTTCTTTGGGTTTATTTCCAACCAACTCCTAAAGCTAAATAATGGCCTTCACTTTGTCAGAGTGCTCAAAACTCTGTTGCTGCTGTGCTGCATGAAACAGCAACCGTACAATCAACAGTTTTTAAACCTCCAGAGAGCCGGTGACAGTGCTACACGTTTCCCGGACTGCAGAGACAATAAAATCCATCATGCTCCGCTTCAGACAGTTTTCTAGCTTTTTCAGAGTTTATTTTGTTGCACATGCTTATCAAGTGCTAAAAGTGTTAAAACTCATACTAAAAGCAAGAAAGGCATGGTCGAACGTAGAATAAAAAGTAGTATTCAAGGTACAGTACAATATTGATGTTTTGACAGAACTGCAAATTACAAGGGCAATAGATTTATACTTGATGTAAACTTTGCCTTTCGTCATCTTTTAGGATCTATTTGATGGTCAACAATCTGAAAGGAAAATTATTGACATGTAAAGTTAGTAATTTGTATAATTTATCATAGATGCAGTTAATGGTAAATCGTGTCACGGGTAAACGAAGAGATATAAATCTTTATTTAGGTAATCTATTGACATTTTTTACACTTTGAGTGTTTTTAGTTTGGCATTTAGTGGAAAATAGATTGTGCTTAACCATAAAATTGACCATTTACATGCAGATAAAATGTCACCTTGGTAATGTTCTTCTGGGAAAAATGTAATTATGTACACATAAAAGGCTCCTTAATTTGAAAGACTCTGTGTTGTGTCTTTGTGCGGCTGTGGCTTACGCCAAATTTACACTACATGCGTTCCGGCTCCGCCCCGCTCCGATCCGACCTCCGCAGCAAATACGCACCCATTATAATCAATGACAGAGTTTACACTGGCTCCGCACGGTGGCGGCGAGCAGCGGTGAGCGGACGGCAGTCCGTCAAAATTAGAATTGATCCTATTTCTGCCGGACGCCGGAGCTGTGCCGGAGTCAACTTTCAAAGATTACGTCGCACCAACAGGAAAAGGAACGAGCACAACTTCCGTATTTACAAAATAAAATCACCACGGGCGGACTTAATCCTAGCTCTATACGGATTTATTTGTACAAAAATGCTGTCAAACTATCATTTATGACTACGCCTACAAACGCAATACAAGAAATAAATAAATAAAGTATTTTATTCTGAAATGTAATACATCACTTCCTGTTGCTCAAACCATGTCCTGTCGCTCATTTACGAGAGAAGATCAAGGCAGCAGTCTCTACTGTTGTTCTCCTTCTTCCACCGAATGAATTGTTTTGTTCTGACTTACTTATTTATCACTTGATTTATCGCGCGATCTCGCAATTCCCGCGCATGCGTCTCGGAGCGGCGCATCCAGGCGGACCTGAGCTGAGCGGAGGTAGTGGAAACTGGACTCGCTCAGCTGCGACCTGCGGAGCGGGGCGGAGCCGGACCGCATGTAGTGTATTTTTGGCGTTAGTGGTTAGAGCAATTATCCTCAAGTGAGAGAGTTGGGGGTTTGATTCCACCAGCAGTCACATGCCAAAGTGTCCCTGGGCAAGACACTGAACCCTGCCTCCGTTGTGTGTCCCCATCAGTGTATGAATGTGAAAGCACATATTATTCTTTGTATAGATCTAGTAGAGTGCTGTGTGAATGGGTAAATGAAGGCACAGATTGTAGTGTGAAGCACTTTGCGTATCTTGGTAAGATAGAAAGGCACTATATACAAGTACAGTCCATAATTCTAATATAATAATTAAGGACCATGGGAGACCGCACATTCTGTGTGGCTGCCCCCCGCCTATGGAACTCCCTCCCTGACTACCTGAGAGCTCCACAGTCACTGGTTGACTTTAAACTAGGCTTAAATACTTCTTTTTTTATAGCGTGCCTACTCTGCCTCCGCATGATTTTATCTTAGATCTTAGTTGATATTATCATTATTTTTAATTGATTTTATTATTGATTTTTGTTGTTTTATCATTGATTTTACTTGATTATATCACTTGTTTTTATTTGATCTTTGATTTTAGTTGCACTTTGTAGCACTTTGAGATTTTTGTTAATGAAAAGTGCGTTATAAATTAAATTCATTATTATTATTATTATTATTATTATTATTATTATTATTATTATTATTATTATTATTATTATTATTATTATTATTATTATTATTATTATTATTATTATAAAAAAAGGCTGCTTAACTTGAAAGACTCTGTGTTGTATCAGCAGATAGGAGACTTAACAGAACCAATTTTGGATAGGATTTTTTTGCTAGAAACTAACTAAAGTCAGCACATCCATACATGAGGCCAAGGTCCTCAGACAGAAAAGGGTGGACTGCCCTCTCCGGGTTGTGGGTGAGGTTTTGCCTCAAGTGGAGTTCAAACATCTCAGGGTTTTGTTCACAAGTGAGAGAAGAATGGAGCGTAAGATTGACTGATGGATTGCTGCAGCTTCTGCAGTATTAAACTCTTTGTTGGTCTGTTGTCATGAAGAGGGTGCTGATATGGAAAACATAGCTCTCTGTTTACCGGTTGGTATGTTCCTACCCTCACCTATGGTCACAAAGTCTGGGTAGTGGCCAAAAGAACAAAGTTACAGCTAAAGGCGGTCAAAAAGAGTTTTCTCTGCAGGGTAGCTGGATTCTCCCTTACAGAGTGGGTGAGAAGTTCAGAGACTCAGAGTAGAACCGCTGCTCCTCCATATCTAGTGGAGCTGGTTGAGGTGGTGGCATCTGGTAAGGATGCCCCCTGGACATCTCCTTAGGGAGGTGTTCCTGGGATGTCAGACTAGGAGAAAACTCCGGGGAAGACCCAGGACATGCTGGCGAGACTGTCTCTTGGCTGGCCTGGGAACGCCTTGGTGTTCTCCCAGAAGAGCTGGAAGGAGATGTGTTGTCCTCCCTGCTCAAGCCATTGCTCCCGCACCCCGACTCTGAATCATGCAGAAGATAATGGGTGGATCGATGGATGGACCAGCTAAAGTATTAGTTAGCTAGCTAGTAGCTTTAAGAAGCAGCAGCCTGTCATAACAACACAATTTGTTCTTATTTCTTTGGCTGAATTTAAAAAAAAAAAAAAAATCTAAACTTAATACTGTACAATTTTACAGACAGAAAGTTATATTTTAACACCAACAACATGATTCCCAGAGATATTTGCCCAAAAAATTATCATAAGATATATGATCAACTGAAGGATACTGCAGTCCAGTTTTTTGCAGTTACTATGACGTCCAGACTCTGTTATTCTTCCGAAGATAGTTGTTTTTGGACCCGTCACGTCTTAATTTTGCCCTGGACATTCCTCATTTTTTTGGCACACACAGAACAACAGCTAAATGCAAAGACTGGACATAAAATGAATCTTTCAAAAGCAGCAAAAGTCCAAAGAAAATCTTAGCTTTTTAGAAATCTTGTAGAACTACTCATCAAGATCACTTTAAAATAGTACACTACAGCTGTTTTATGACTGGTTTGTTTTGATGGTTCAAATAAAAATTTAGAACGTGTTTTAAGAACGAGGCTTAAACATGATTATATATTATGAAGTTTAAGTGCTTAAGTGACAACTACGACTGAACTGTTGTTGCCACTGAAAAGAAGATTCTTCTTTTGAAAAGAAGATTTCCCAAATTTTTAAGTTCTTCCATTCAGTCTAACTTCAGAATCTTGGGTTTATTGGAGTAATTTTTTGATTCTGCGAGATCTTTCAAACTAACAGAAACTGTCACTCAAGAACATCTCAAAATTGTGATGCTTCTTGTCAAAAACTGAAATTGAGATGTTCATTCATGCTTTTATGTTTTCTTGTTTGGACTATTGTAATAGCTTATTCATATGTTTAAAAAAGAAGGGGGTTGGTTGTCTTCAGTTTGTTCAGAACTCAGCTGAGCAAACACGCTCACATCACACCTGTTGTACATCACACACTCACTCCCAGTTCATTTTAGAATCCATTTAAAAATCTGCTTTATCTTTTAGTTTTGCACAAGTCTCTTATATTTCTGACTTGATTCAGCTCCACAGGTCATCAGATCACAGGTTGTTGGTGGCAACTCCCATCCATTTTAAATCTCGCAGGATTCATTCGTTCAAAGCAGTTGTCCCCGACTTTGAAATACACTGCCCCCCATCTCTGTGCAGCCTAGATTAAATTGATGTATTAAAAAAAAACATTATTTTATAAACAGGCTTTTAGTTAGATGGTGGTTTTTTTTATATTTTTGTGTTCTATACCTAGTTTTACTTGTATATTTTTATGCTTTTACGTGTATTATGCATATTTCTGTTTTTTGTAAAAGGGATAAGTGAAGCTCTTTTTTGATTTTGTGGGAGTTCCAGTCACTTCCTTCTTGTGGTCACTAGATGGCGCCAGATGACCACACCTGAGACCATTCTCCTTGATGAGCCGCCCCACTTATAAAAGGGAGTTAAAGTAAAGTGAAGTGATATGTGTTGTCACCATTGTATGTTCCCATACAATGGTGAAATTGGTTCTCTGCATTCAACCCATCGCAACTGGGATACACCCAGGTGGAGCAGTGTTGATGACTCTCCTTTGACGCTGGAGCATTACCTTGCCAATAGTTCATGCTTCATCATTTACATCTCTAGTAATCTAAGTTTACTTACCTGTACTCTTTGCTGTTTCCAGTGAACCTCCTGAGACTTACCTGTTCTTGGACTCCTTGTGTTATTCTGGAAACCTCCTCAGCTGTCTCCCTTGCCCTCCAACCACTCGCCCACCAGTTACTACTTCCCACATTGGATTACCACAAAGCTGGGCACCGCTAATTAAAAAATTAGTTCCACAATTTCTAAAACGCTTATTAATTTTTTTAGGTCCACAATTTCAAAAGCACAAATGTCTTATGAAAATTAGGGGAAGCTAATCTAATCCGCTATTTATATATTATATATATTATATATATATATATATTATATATATATATATATTTATATATATTATATATATATATATATATATATATATATATATATATATATATTTATATATAGCCGGCAGCGTTATCAATATTTGCACTACACTGCCAACTGAAAAGTAACAAAAATGATCCTAAAAGGATGAAATTACAAAAATCAAAGGATTTATTTAATACTTTACGTACATATATTCTATTCGGCCACGAAATTAACAAAAAATAGAATGATCTTTTAATCCCTAAAACCACGTTTAAATCTCAAATACACGGGTGTGTCGCCACCGCATTTATACATGAAAGTAACCCAAATACATAAAACTAACGACTCGCCGTCGAATGGTCGACACAAAACGCACAATAAAATCATCCGGCCACGTTAATTTGGCTTGAAACAGCGGGGTTCTCTACGGATTTATCCATTAGTAACCCAGCACTACCAATAGGCAGACACAGAGTTAGCATCTATAGGTAGTCAACAGATTTATCCATCCATCCATCCATCTTCTTCCGCTTATCCGGGGTCGGGTCGCGGGGGTAGCAGCCTAAGTAGGGAGGCCCAGACTTCCCTCTCCCCAGCCACTTGGAGCAGCTCCTCCGGGGGAATCCCAAGGCGTTCCCAGGCCAGCCGAGAAACATAGTCCCTCCAGCGCGTCCTGGGTCTTCCTCTGGGTCTCCTCCCGGTGGGACATGCCCGGAACACCTCACCAGGGAGGCGTCCAGGAGGCATCCTAACCAGATGCCCGAGCCACCTCAACTGGCTCCTCTCGATGTGGAGAAGCAGCGGCTCTACTCCGAGTCCCTCCCGGATGACTGAGCTTCTCACCCTATCTCTAAGGGAGAGTCCAGCCACCCTGCGGAGAAAACTCATTTCAGCCGCTTGTATCCGAGATCTTGTTCTTTCGGTCATAACCCAAAGCTCATGACCATAGATGAGGGTGGGAACGTAGATCGATCGGTAAATTGAGAGCTTTGCCTTTTGACTCAGCTCTCTCTTCACCACGACAGACCGGTACAGCGCCCGCTTCACTGCGGACGCTGCACCTATCCGCCTATCGATCTCACGCCCCAGTTTTCCCTCATTCGTGAACAAGATCCCGAGATACTTAAACTCCTCCACTTGGGGCAGGACCTCCTCCCCGACCCGGAGAGGGCATGCTACCCTTTTCCGGCTCAAGACCATGGCCTCGGATTTGGAGGAACTGATCCTCATCCCGGCCGCATCGCATTCAGCTGCAAACCGCTCCAGCGAAAGCTGTAGATCACGAGCTGATGAAGCCAATAGGACCACATCATCTGCAAAAAACAGAGAAGCGATTCTAAGGCCACCAAAACGGATCCTCTCAACACCTTGGCTGCGCCTAGAAATTCTGTCCATAAAAGTTATGAACAGAATCGGTGACAAAGGGCAACCTTGGCGGAGTCCAACTCTCACCGGAAACGAGCCTGACTTACTGCCGGCAATGCGGACCAAGCTCTGACACCGGTCGTACAGGGACCTAACAGCCCTTATCAAAGGGCCTGGTACCCCATACTCCCGGAGTACCCCCCACAGAACCCCCCGAGGGACGCGGTCGAATGCCTTCTCCAAGTCCACAAACACATGTAAACTGGTTGGGCAAACTCCCACGCACCCTCCAGGACCCTGCTGAGGGTGTAGAGCTGGTCCAGTGTTCCACGACCAGGACGAAAACCACACTGCTCCTCCTGAATCCGAGGTTCGACTATCCGACGGACCCTCCTCTCCAGAACCCCTGAATAGACCTTACCAGGGAGGCTTAAGAGTGTGATCCCCCTATAGTTGGAACACACCCTACGGTCCCCCTTTTTAAATAGGGGAACCACCACCCCAGTCTGCCAATCCAAGGGAACTGCCCCCGATGTCCACGCGATATTGCAGAGTCGCGTAAGCCAACACAACCCTACAACATCCAGAGCCCTAAGGAACTCCGGGCGAATCTCATCCACCCCCGGAGCCTTGCCACCGCGGAGCTTTTTAACCACCTCGGCGACCTCAGCACCAGAGATCAGAGAACCCGACCCAAAGTCCCCAGGCTCTGCTTCCTCAGTGGAAGACGTGCCAGTAGGATTGAGGAGGTCTTCGAAGTATTCCGCCCACCGACTCACAACATCCCGAGTTGAGGTCAGCAGCACGCCACCTCCACCATAAATGGTGTTGGTCTCGTACCTCTTTCCCCCCCTGAGACGCCGGATGGTGGACCAGAATCGCCTCGAAGCCGTACGGAAGTCATTCTCCATGGCCTCTCCGAACTCCTCCCACGCCCGAGTTTTTGCCTCAGCAACCACCCGAGCCGCATGCCGCTTGGACTGCCGGTACCTATCAGCTGCTTCCGGGGTCCCACAAGCCAAAAAGGCCCAATAGGACTCCTTCTTCAGCCTGACAGCATCCCTCACTGCCGGTGTCCACCACCGGGTTCGAGGGTTGCCACCTCGACAGGCACCAACAACCTTGCGGCCACAGCTCCGATAAGCTGCCTCGACAATAGAGGCGCGGAACACGGCCCACTCGGACTCCATGTCCCCCGCCTCCCTCGGAACGTGTTCAAAGCTCTCCCGGAGGTGGGAGTTAAAGCTCCGTCTTACGGGAGACTCTGCCAGACGTTCCCAGCAGACCCTCACGATACGTTTGGGTCTGCCAGGTCTGACCGGCATCCTCCCCCACCATCGGAGCCAACTCACCACCAGGTAGTGGTCAGTAGACAGCTCCGCCCCTCTCCTCACCCGAGTGTCCAAGACATGCGGCCGCAGATCAGATGAGACGACAACAAAGTCGATCATCGAACTGCGACCTAGGGTGTCCTGGTGCCAAGAGCACATATGGACACCCTTATGCTTAAACATGGTGTTCGTTATGGACAATCCATGACGAGCACAGAAGTCCAATAACAGAACACCACTCTGGTTCAGATCAGGGGGGCCGTTCCTCCCAACCACACCCCTCCAGGTCTCACTGTCATTGCCCACGTGAGCGTTGAAGTCCCCCAGTAGAACAACAGATTTAATGAAAAGTAACTAAAATACATAAAAATAACGACTCACCGTCAAATGGTCGACACAAAACCCTCAATAAAATCATCCGGCCACGTTAATTTGGCTTGAAACAGCGGGGTTCTCTACGGATTTATCCATTAGTAACCCAGCACTACCAATAGGCAGACACAGAGTTAGCGTCTATAGGTAGTCAACAGATTTAATGAAAAGTAACTAAAATACATAAAAATAACGACTCACCGTCAAATGGTCGACACAAAACCCTCAATAAAATCATCCGGCCACGTTAATTTGGCTTGAAACAGCGGGGTTCTCTACGGATTTATCCAAGTACCCAGCACAACCAGTAGCCACAGAACTAGCCCCCGAGTTCACGTCTGACCCGGAAGATGTCAAGATGGAATAGTCCATTTTTAGTAGGGGGATAAAGAAATCGACCGTTTTTTATTGCGTATTTAATGATCGTTTTCATCGTAACTATAATTATTTTTATGTTAAATGTACATTAACAAGCAGGATCAATGTTAGTGATGTAGGTGACTGCACGGGGCGAGGCGGGGCCGGGGCCACTGCTGAAATGGGACCCCCAGGCATTTACCTACATGGTAGATCCGAGTCTGTTCTCAGCTCTGCCCCCCTCCCTCCACACCCTTCCTCCTCTGTGCTCTTTACGGTGGGGAAAAAGGTAAAACAAGCAGCATAAGAGCTTGTAAATAAGTTTATTGGTTTTTACTGATAGATAATTAGTTATTAGCGGTACTGCATTTTAAATAAAAATAGCACAAATCCGCTTATGAATTATAAAAGTTAGTCAATTCACAAAAACGCTGACAAAAAGTTTAGGTCCACTGTAAGCGGATTAGCGCTTTAGCGCTACCTAGCGTTCATTTGCCCACCACTGCCTGGTATCAAGTAATGGTCACATTCATTTGATCTGTCCAATTTTTGTACCGCTTTGCCGGAGTATGTCGAAGTTCCCCTTTCTCAAAGTTTAGAAGTGAATGCTGCATTAGGTGTTTGTTTGGGCAAAGCTCAGCTCTGTTCTGAAATGCATTTCCAGACCCCGGCGCTAGAGTTTGTGGGGGAAGAAAAGAAGAGATTGAAATGTAAGGAGCTGCCGCAGTGGCGCCACAGTGACCTGAGAGGTGCCATGGAGATGCCTGTCACGGCTGGGGTGTCCTCAGAAGCTGGCGTCTTTTTCCGCAAAGGGCTGACAATCTGCTAACGTCAAACTCCTCAGATGAGTGCTCCGACGTGCATGCACGAACGAACGCGCACGAGTAGGAAGTTGTGTATAGACTGAGTGTGTTTGTGTCAAAGTTTCGCTCAGCGCGTAGGTGTGTGCCTGGCCTTTGTAGATGCTACTTTGATTTGAATATACCCAAAGAAGGTGCTGCCTGCAGCAACAGTGACAGGTTCAAAGGAAAAGTGACCCAATTACGACCAAGAAATGCTCTTCCCAAATAAAACCCCATGTGTGCAAGAAGATGCAGCCACAAAACAAAAACAAAACAAACAAAAAATTCTTGCTCTGATAGTCAGAGAAGAGACTTGCATAACTTGACTGGTTAAAAGTGAAGATGTTGATTTTGCAAATCATCTGTTTTTCCCCCCAAAAATCGCAATATACAAAACCAATTGATTCTGTTGATTTTACAACATGAAGATAATACAATCTAATTCAGACGAAGACATAGTTTAAAAACTTTCACTACTTTTGATGTAATGTCTTCCCAATTAACAGAGGTGATAAATCAGTGCAGCCATTTATTTACATGAAGAAAAATACAAAAGCTGTTGTCAGATGTCACCAATAAAGCAAAACTGTCAACGTTAATGTTTAAATGTTGACAACTGAAAACTAAATGTGATTGCCAGATGTGGAAAATTGAAGTACTAGCAGCAATAAAAGTGGGTTTAGTCCACTTTAGGGGTGTCTTTACTTATAACTGGTAACCCTGTCTGAATGTAAGCAAATTATAACCACTGGTGTGAAGTCTCAGTTATCCAGGACATGATGAATTAAAAATAGGACTTCTATTCTGTGGTTGAAGACATTTTGTTTCCCATCCATGGAACTCTCTGAATTCAAAACGGGAGAGTTCATACCATCTCAATCAGCTTAAAGCTTCCTGGTTGGAAACGAGCCATCTTCACCTACAGAAAAGTTTTTTTGTTTTGTTAAAATTCTTTGGAATCAAATTCTAGTACAAGATTCCTTATACTCATGAAACATATTTTGGTAAAGTTGCGATGGTGGATAGATGTTTTTATGCCCCAACTTGGCAGACTACTGAGGTGAAACCCCTCTTTGTTCTTTCTGTAACTTGAGTCATATACCTACTACAGATAGTGTACAAACCTAAACATTAATTAATTAAAATAAAAAATTCAAATCACAAAGAAATGAACATTAAATCCTAAATAGAGCTGTAAATATCTGCTTTCATAACATGATGTTCACTCCGTTGACCAGTAGAAACTGAAAGTTATGCACCATAACTAATGTTCCCTGAAGGAAGGGAACGAGGTGCAACATACTTGCTATGGGAATTGCGCCCCCGCGCGATTACCTGAAGGAATACATTCACGCCTTTTACGGCAGGGGGCGTCAAAACCCACGTCAGAGGTACCGCCCTTCAGGTACTTAAGCGACTGACGCCCCTCCATCTTTCTCAAAATTGCACTTCACCGAGCTTTCAGCATTGAAAAGGGCCAGCTATGTTGCACCTCGTTCCCTTCCTTCAGGGAACATGAGTTATGGTGCATAACTTTCAGTTCCCTTTCAGTTTGGTCTCTCGGTGCAACATACTTGCTATGGGAACGTAATTCATTCACGCCCTTGAAATGCTCAGCAAAATGCATGTGAGAACCTCCGTCCTAAGAGACGGGCATCTCCCAGCTGCTTACTACAAGGGATGCAGAGAGCAGATGCCAAGAGGAAAAAAGCCAAATGTGAGAGACATCCACATGATGTCTCACATGGCCATGTATACAACACCAATTAGAGACAGCCTAAGCGTGCTCCAGTAGTGTGAGTACTCATCAACTCCTGTTTCCCTTTGAGCATTCTGAGGGACAGGAGGAGCAATGTTTTCTTTTTTTTTTTTTACGGCACGACTGACAAGTGGAGCCCATCCTGATGTTGGAGATCAGTTAAGGAGAGGGGAAACCCTTCCATTATACATCTCCTAGGCAAAAACATAAACATCAAGGGATACCCTTGTGAATGTTATTACTGCTTGTGTCGGGACAAAGCAACCAAAGCCTTAGGCTTTCAGCCAGTACCTTTCAGAGGCCAGGCTGAGAGTTGCCACAACCCTGGACGTGGGTGTAGAAGCTGTCCACGTGCCTGAGTCAGTAGGTCCCTATGAGGAGGCAATTGCCATGGTGTCCCCGACAACATTGAGATCAACTCCGGGAACCACGGTTTCTGTGGCCATCTGGGAGCTATGAGGATCAAGGAGAGGGCTCCCCGTCTCACCCGTTCCAACGTCGCCCCGATCAGAGGGACGGGTGGAAAGGCATAGTAGAGCACCCCTGCTGGCCAGTCATGTGCCAGAGCGTCTATCCCCAATGGAGCATCTGTCTCCTTCAAGGAGAAGTAGAGGTCACAGTGTGAGCTAGCTCTGCAAGCGAACAGGTCCACAGAGGCTCTACCGAAACGTGACCATACCTGTTCCACGATCCGTGGGTTCAGGCTCCATTCTGACGCCAAAAGAGGCCCTCTTGAAAGGGCATCTGCGCCATAATTCAGATCACCAGGGACATGAGTCGCCCTAAGTGACAAGATTCTTGGAGCACACCATGTGAGCATCCTTCGTGTCAGATCTAGGAGGGCCCGGGACCTCGTCCATCCTTCTCTGTTGATGAAGGACACCATGGTCCTGTTATCTGATTTTACCAGGATATGATGCCTAGCCCCCTTCCCATGGGCTCACCACTTATGGGAGGGGCCAAAGCGGCCGGGTGCCATGTGGGATGGGTGGTGGCCAAGGGCGAGGGCCATGTGGGATGGGTGGTAGCCAAGGGCGAGGACCCTGGCGGTCTGATCCTCAGCTGCAGAAGCTGGCCATTGGGACATGGAATGTCACCTCTCTGGTGGGGAAGGAGCCTGAGCTAGTGTGTGAGGTTGAGAGGTTCCGGCTAGAAATAGTTGGACTCACCTCAACGCATGGCTCTGGCTCTGGAACCAGTTTCCTTGAGAGGGTTGGACACTCTTCCACTCTGGAGTTGCCCCTGGTGAGAGACGCCGAGCAGGAGTGGGCATACTTGTTGCCCCCCATCTTGGTGCCTGTACATTGGGGTTCACCCCGGTGAACGAGAGGGTAGCCTCCCTTCGCCTACGTGTGGGGGGACGGGCTCTGACTGTTGTTTGTGCCTATGCGCCAAACGGCAGCGCAGATTACCCACCCTTTTTGGAGTCCTTGGAGGGGGTATTGGAGAGTGCACCTCCTGGGGACTCCCTTGTTCTACTGGGGGACTTCAACGCTCACGTGGGCAATGACAGTGAGACCTGGAGGGGTGTGGTTGGGAGGAACGGCCCCCCTGATCTGAACCCGAGTGGTGTTCTGTTATTGGACTTCTGTGCTCGTCATGGATTGTCCATAACGAACACCATGTTCAGGCATAAGGGTGTACATATGTGCTCTTGGCACCAGGACACCCTAGGTCGTAGTTCAATGATCGACTTTGTTGTCGTCTCATCTGATCTGCGGCCGCATGTCCTGGACACTCGGGTGAAGAGAGGGGCGGAGCTGTCAACTGACCACTACCTGGTGGTGAGTTGGCTCCGATGGTGGGGGAGGATGCCGGTCAGACCTGGCAGACCCAAACGTATTGTGAGGGTCTGCTGGGAACGTCTGGCAGAGTCTCCCGTAAGACGGAGCTTTAACTCCCACCTCCGGGAGAGCTTTGAACACGTTCCGAGGGAGGCGGGGGACATTGAGCCCGAGTGGGCCATGTTCCGCGCCTCTATTGTCGAGGCAGCTTATCAGAGTTGTGGCCGCAAGGTTGTTGGTGCCTGTCGTGGTGGCAACCCTCGAACCCGGTGGTGGACACCGGCGGTGAGGGATGCTGTCAAGCTGAAGAAGGAGTCCTATTGGGCCTTTTTGGCCTGTGGGACCCCGGAAGCAGCAGATAGGTACCGGCAGTCCAAGCGGCATGCGGCTCGGGTGGTTGCTGAGGCAAAAACTCGGGCGTGGGAGGAGTTCGGAGAGGCCATGGAGAATGACTTCCATACGGCTTCGAGGCGATTCTGGTCCACCATCCGGCGTCTCAGGGGGGGAAAGCGGTACGCGACCAACACCATTTATGGTGGGGATGGCGTGCTGTTGACCTCAACTCGGGATGTTGTGAGTCGGTGGGCGGAATACTTCGAAGACCTCCTCAATCCTACTGGCACGTCTTCCACTGAGGAAGCGGAGCCTGGGGACTTTGGGTCGGGCTCTCCAATCTCTGGTGCTGAGGTCGCCAAGGTGGTTAAAAAGCTCCGCGGTGGCAAGGCTCCGGGGGTGGATGAGATTCGTCCTGAGTTCCTTAGGGCTCTGGATGTTGTGGGGTTGTGTTGGCTTACGCGACTCTGCAATATCGCGTGGACATCGGGGGCAGTTCCCTTGGATTGGCAGACTGGGGTGGTGGTTCCCCTATTCAAAAAGGGGGACCGTAGGGTGTGTTCCAACTATAGAGGGATCACACTCTTAAGCCTCCCTGGTAAGGTCTATTCAGGGGTTCTGGAGAGGAGGGTCCGTCGGATAGTCGAACCTCGGATTCAGGAGGAGCAGTGTGGTTTTCGTGCTGGTCGTGGAACACTGGACCAGCTCTACACCCTCAGCAGGGTCCTGGAGGGTGCGTGGGAGTTTGCCCAACCAGTTTACATGTGCTTTGTGGACTTGGAAAAGGCATTCGACCGCGTCCCTCGGGGGGTTCTGTGGGGGGTACTCCGGGAGTATGGGGTACCAGGCCCATTGATATGGGCTGTTAGGTCCCTGTACGACCGGTGTCAGAGCTTGGTCCGCATTGCCGGCAGTAAGTCAGGCTCGTTTCCAGTGAGAGTTGGACTCCGCCAAGGTTGCCCTTTGTCACCGATTCTGTTCATAACTTTTATGGACAGAATTTCTAGGCGCAGCCAAGGTGTTGAGAGGATCCGTTTTGGTGGCCTTAGAATCGCTTCTCTGTTTTTTGCAGATGATGTGGTCCTATTGGCTTCATCAGATCGTGATCTACAGCTTTCGCTGGAGCGGTTTGCAGCCGAGTGTGATGCGGCCGGGATGAGGATCAGTTCCTCCAAATCCGAGGCCATGGTCTTGAGCCGGAAAAGGGTAGCATGCCCTCTCCGGGTCGGGGAGGAGGTCCTGCCCCAAGTGGAGGAGTTTAAGTATCTCGGGGTCTTGTTCACGAATGAGGGAAAACTGGAGCGTGAGATCGATAGGCGGATAGGTGCAGCATCCGCAGTGAAGCGGGCGCTGTACCGGTCTGTCGTGGTGAAGAGAGAGCTGAGTCGAAAGGCAAAGCTCTCAATTTACCGATCGATCTACGTTCCCACCCTCATCTATGGTCATGAGCTTTGGGTTGTGACCGAAAGAACGAGATCTCGGATACAAGCGGCTGAAATGAGTTTTCTCCGCAGGGTGTCTGGACTCTCCCTTAGAGATAGGGTGAGAAGCTCAGTCATCCGGGAGGGACTCGGAGTAGAGCCGCTGCTTCTCCACATCGAGAGGAGCCAGTTGAGGTGGCTCGGGCATCTGGTTAGGATGCCTCCTGGACGCCTCCCTGGTGAGGTGTTCCGGGCATGTCCCACCGGGAGGAGACCCAGAGGAAGACCCAGGACACGCTGGAGGGACTATGTTTCTCGGCTGGCCTGGGAACGCCTTGGGATTCCCCCAGAGGAGCTGCTCCAAGTGGCTGGGGAGAGGGAAGTCTGGGACTCCCTACTTAGGCTGCTACCCCGCGACCCGACCCCGGATAAGCGGACGAAAATGGATGGATGGATGGATGATGCCTAGCAACCAGACCTTTACTGAAGAAGTATTTCAGTGACAAGAATACGGCCAGCAAATCCAGGAAGTTAATATGTAATTTGGCTTCCTGCTCGTTCCAAAGGCCGCGGGCGTTCTGGTTTCTGCAGATCGCTCCCCATCCTGTTTTTGAGGCGTCCGTCGTGATGACTACACGGGACGACACCCTTCCCAGTGAGACCCCTTCCGTGAAAACGGACAGATCTCTCCAAGGTTCCAGGGCCTTTAGACACTCTGGGTCTATCTTAACCTTTCCTGCTTGGTTAGGCAGAGCGGGTTGTATTTGTTGGTTCAACCATACCTGTATGGCCCGCATTTTCAATAATGCACGTGGCACACAAGGAATGGCTGCCGCCAAGAGGCCTAACAGACATTGGCACGTTTTCACAGGGACCCGTTGGTCCAGTTTAAATTTTCCCAGGCAATGGCGAATGGAGGAAACTCTTTCCTTCAAGAGCCATGCTCTGTATTGGACAGTGTCAATCGGTACACCCAGAAATACGGTAACCCGTGACGGAGTCAGATCGCTTTTCTGTAAGTTTATGACAAAACCGAGAGACTCCAGGTGAGAGATCACCTTAAGGGAGCGTGACAGCGCCTGCCTTCTGCTTCCAGCCAGAATTAGCAGGTCGTCCAGGTAATTCAAGACCCTGAGTCCATGATTCCTAAAAGTGGTCAGGGTTGCATCCAGACATTTAGTAAATGAACGTGGAGCAGTCTTTAAACCGAAGGGTAAGGCTTTGAATTCATAAGCGTTTCCTTCTAACGCAAAATGGAGGAACTTTCTGTGTCTCCTCCACACGCCTAAATGGAAATAGGCGTCTTTCAAATCCACTGTACATGCGTAGTCTCCTGGTCTCACAGACTGGAGAACTTGCCGCAGTGTAAGCATCTTGAACTTGAAAGTTTTAATTCTTTTATTGAGAGTCCTGAGATCCAGAATCGGGCTCAAGGAACGGTCCTTTTTGGGCACCAGGAAGTACTTGCTATAGTGGCCAGAGCGTAGTTTGCGTCCTGAGACCAAACGAATCACTCCCTTTTGCAACATCATTGACACCTCCTACCTCAGCATATGTGCACGTGCAAGGCTGATCTTAGATTGCAACACCCCTGAGAAATGGGGTGGTCTCTTTGAGAACTGCAACTTGAGCCCGTGACATATTGTTGTCAGTCCGGTAGGACTGGAAAGCACCTTGCATGGTAGTCTGCCGCCACCGGTTTATGAATGTGTGTAGCATTCAATATATGTGTATCACTTTGAGATTTTCAGTAATGAAAAGTGCGTTATAAATTGAATTAATTATTATTATTATTATTATTATCATGAACCAATCATTTGGTATACACGCCTCCCAAGCCTGTGCATGCGCACTGAACCTGGATGGCATGTTGAATTGCTGCTCCTTGTGTTTTAGCGCTGAAGGGGTGACCTTCGACCCTTCTCGTGCTTTTTTGAGCAGGGTGCTCGGCCCAATAGAAGATATCGCGAGATCAGGCCGTCTCTGGCGGATCTCGTGTATCTTACTGTGGTTCATAGTTTGACCATGTGGTCTGGGTTTTATAAAAATGGGACTCGAGTCAAGAACCAGGGCAGTCTGTGCTTTGGTACTTTTATTTTTGTACATGTCTGAAACAGTGTCTGTTTTGTTTACATATACAGTAGGCGAGTCATATTTTGTACGTGCATACATGCCACCAGCTCCTCATAGTTTTTTACAAGCAGAGACTGGGATCAGAAAGTTAGGTTCCCGTACCTCGTGGACGGACAAACCTGTAAAATTATCAGTTTGTCCTGGTTCATCAGGTCCGGAACTGGTTTCCGTAGGAAGAGTTCAAAGCAGCACTTGGACGGTACTGAGAAGCCTCACAGTCCCCAGCGGGTCTCTTTCGTGGGAGACCACGCGTGTTTTCATTTGGTGGGGCAATTTTTTTCCTTGGCAAACCCTCGCGGAGGGCTTCCGCTTGTTTGCGCCTTTGTTCCAGCCTTGCCTGGATACGTTCCAGGGCTCTCCCAAAGAGTCCCCTCGACTCGATCGGGTGCTGTAGGAAAGTGGACCTCTGGTTCTCCGGGAGGTCCGACAGTGTTAGCCAAAGATGGCGCTGAGCGACAACTATTTCTGCCATTGCTTTGCCCTGGGAAATAGCTACTGTCCCCATCATGCTGAGCACGAGGTCAGAGGCATGTCCGGCCTCCTCTATGGCCTCAGTTGCAGCCTGTTCGTCTTTTGTTACCTGGATATCCTGTAGTTTTTCTGCCAGGTAGGCCTGTACCATCCTCGACACATTCATTGCGCGAGCCACGAGGCCTTGGGCCTTGTAGCACTTCTCGAGTTGTTTCTCCGAAGCGCGACAGGCCCTGCTAGGTAGCGCTGGTTTCATCCCCGTGGCTGTAGGGGCCAGGTGAGTCGCCAGAGACTCCTCTGACGGGAGTGCACTGGCAAGACCCAGAGCCTCCATTCCCGTGACATCCAAGAGTCGGGACAATGGCAGTATGATGGGAGCTCTGGGTTCCGACCAGGAGCGTTTGAGTTCCATGAGAAAGTCCGGAAAAATTGGCATTTTTTGTGACGTTGTCGGTTGCTTTGCATAGAAGTAGCTTCCCGCCAGCCTCATAGCCTGTTGGCGAGGCGTGGGGTCTGGCCACGTGACCTACAGGGCATCAGCGGCCCTATGGCACAGGTCAACCAGAGCAGGTACCGACAAGTCCGTTCCGGAAGGTTCTATGCCAGGTTCTGGGAGGAATGAATAGTTTCTCCCTTGTCACCATCTTCAGCGTCTATGTCGGATACTTCTGGTATCGAGTCCTTGATGGCAAGTGAGGAGTCCGACGCATTGTCCTTCCCGACTCGGCCATTGCACTCCAAGTCCACGTTTTCGGGCTCTGGTTCTGGAGCAAGCAGGTTAGTGCGACGTGCGACCTTCATCACTGCGGTCCTTGCCATAGATTTGGCCAATGTGTCCGCGCAACGTTTCCTCACTGTGGCCGTCATTCGACGACAGTGGGGGTAAGTGTCGGGGGATTCCAGTGCTTTCCTCGCGTGCAAGATCCCTAGGCAGAGAGGACAGGCCTCGTGGGTGTCCATCGCCGAGAGGGAGTAGCCGCATCTGCTGGGGCATGGGCGCGAGCGAGGACTCGTCATCCTGGTTTTCTTCCTCTTTGTCCTCTGCTTTCCCTTCTTGGGAGCCATGTCCGGAGACGAGAAGAGTAGAAGTTGTTCCTAGTTTCCTTTTGTTCGAAGCTGTCTTCTCCGTCGTCTTGCTTTCGTTGGTAGACTGCTAGGGATTAGCAGAAGGTTGTGACGCAGTTAGCATCGTCGAGCGAAGCTGCGGAAGAGAAGAAAAACTTTGGGTAAGTAGAAAAAAGCTGGACTAGCTTTCGCCAGCCCAGCAGTACGCAGGAAAATTTTCTCTGTACGCTCAGTGTAGGGAGCAAGCTCACATCAATCAAGCGACGCGACAACAGAGAAGGCCCGTGATGTTCAGGTGTTTCAACAAGGTGAAGGGCAAAAAATAGAAAGATGGAGAGGCGTCAATCGCTTAAGTACCGGAAGGGCGGTACCTCTGACACGGGCTGACGTCCCCTGCCGTAAAAAGGCGTGAATGTATTCCTTCAGGTAATCGCGTGGGGGCGTAATTCCCATAGCAAGTATGTTACACCGAGAGACCATACTGAAAGGGAACTGGTAGCCTCAGGCCTGCCTGAGAACGTGGTAAATACCATTCAAAACGCACGAGCTGTGTCAACACAGTCTCTCTACACCCGGAAATGGCATATTTTTTAAGCTTGGTGCACGGAAAGAAATATTATTTCTTATTCATGTGACTTGGCCCAGCTCCTCACCTTTCTTTAGGACCTGCTGTTGAAAGGTTGTTCTTTCTCAACCATTAAGGTATTTTTATCAACTATTTCAGCTTGTTACAAATGCTGGGGGAGCAGGACGCCTGGCGCGTACCCGCTCATAATAAGATTTATGAAGGGCGTGCTAAGGAAGAGACCCTCCAACAGGATCTTGACCCCCGGATGGGATCTTACTCTGGTCTTGGGGGCTCTCTGTGATCCCCCATTCGAACCACTGAGCGACATTAAGATAGATTTATTATCTTATAAGACCGCTCTATTGCTCGGTGAAACGTGTGGGTGACCTCCATGCTTTGTCCGTACATCCAATGTGTACCAGGTCCGTCCCTGACGGGTCAAAGTTTACCCAAAGGCCTAACCCTGCGTGTATCCCCAAGGTCTTGACTTCCAGAAGTCTAGACTTTGATCTCTCCTCCTTTCCACCTGCTCCTGTCCTCACTCAGGAACAGAAAAGGCTGAAGGCTCTCTGCCCTGTGAGAGCTTTAAGCACTTACATGCAGAGAACAGCTGAATGGAGAAAAACAAATCAACTGTTTGTGTGCTTTGCTACACCAGCTACGGGAAAGGCCCTATCAAAGCAGCGCCTCTCACACTGGGTGACTGAGGCCATAAAAAGGGCGTACAGTAGCAAAGGTCAACAGGTGCCCTCTGGAGTGCGCGCTCACTCCACTCGGGGCTTGGCCACCTCGTGGTCACTGTTCAAGGGTGTACCAGTTGCAGACATCTGTGCTGCTGCGAACTGGAGCTCAATGAACACGTTTGCAAAGCATTACAGTTTGGATGTTACTGCGTGTGATGTCACTCAGGCTGTCCTTTCTAACACTCAGTAGAAAGCAGCCTTGGGATGCCTGCTGAATAAAGGCGGACGTTCACACTAGCATGCATTTTACTGAGCATTTCAAGGGCGTGATTGAATTACGTTCCCATAGCATTTATGTTGCACCGAGTGACATGACTGATAAGGGAACTGAAAGTTATGCACCATAACTCATGTTCCCTGAAGGAAGGGAACGAGGTGCAACATACCTGGCCCTTTCAATGCTGAAAGCTCAGTGAAGTGCATTTTGGAGATCTATGGATGGGCGTCAGTGCCTTAAGTACCCAGAGGGCGGGGTCTCTGGCGTGACGCTGACGCCCCTGCCGTAAAGGTGTGATTGTATTCCTTCGGGTAATTGCGCGGGGGTGCAATTCCCATAGCATTTATGTTGCACTTCGTTCCCTTCCTTCAGGGAACATGAGTTATGGTGCATAACTTTCAGGTTTGTGTTGTGGTGCTGTTTGTGTTGCCTTTAAATCTTGTGACCAGCTCATAAATCCTCATATTTATGTAGGATTTTTTTTCTCTGTCTGTCAGTAAATGCCATTTCCTGAAAATTATTTGAGAAGAAACTCTTTGAAGGACGTTTCTTTTAGGTACGTCTGCATTTTCAGCTTTTCCTTCCTCTTCTTCTGTGTCTTTAATGTCCAGACTGGAAGTGTGCAGCCAGGGAGCATATTTTACTTTACCATTATTTAAAGTACCATCCTTACTTTGCCATGTTCGACTATACAAAAAGGCTGAATTTAAACTAAAATCCTTCAAAGAAGTTTGAAACGGTGCTTGGCTCCCCTGTTCAGCTGGTTGCTGCTATCTAACGCATAGTTTTGGTGGGAATGCTATCAAAGAAACAAATGCCTGCGAGGCACAGCAGCCCTAAACCCAAAATTGATTTACACACAGTAAAAAAATAAAAATAAAAAAAGACAAGAAAGAGAGAGGTAGAGGAGAAGAAAAAGGGGAACACGTTAGAGTTTAGGTGCAGGAAAGAGAGAGCAGATGTACTGCAGGATAAAGGCCAGCCTGCCCAGAGAAACTGGAGGCTTGTTAAAACACTATGGCTCTCGTTAAATCTTTTTTTTCCCCACTTCTTGAGGATTTTAAGGATTTAAGGATTAGCAAATCTTGCTGCTTTATCCCTTTGATGCTTCACTTGTGCTAATTTCAACCTTGAATTTCAAAACGTAATTCCACAACAGAGTTCTGCTTCTTACAACGTTATCAGCTCACATCTGTATTGATCTGAGGGGAGTCGATTCAACAAGAGCCGCAGCCGAGAGACACACACACACACACACACACACACAAACCTGTAGCCTAATGCAGATATTACAACTGATTCTCTGAGCTCAGCTAGCTGAAGTTCCAGGATGTAGAAGGATATGTTCATGATGGAGTAACTAGAGTTAACTGGACCTATGTAGAAATTGATTATCCATACACACACACACACACACACACACACACACACAAACACTGGGCTCTCTCATGGACATAGATCGTTGGGTTCCTGCCTGGATCGACTCAGGCCAGGATGTTTGTTTATGTTTGTTTGTTTATTAAATTTGTTCATTTTTTTACAAAATAAACAATACAAGACAATCTCATAAATGATTGTGTACAAAATGTAAAAAAAATGAAAGGTAGCAGAAAGAAGAATAAATCTTATTATATCTGCCCCTTACTTCCAACAATCAGATTAAACAACAATAATCAACCATGTAAACAATAATAATCTTCAACCAACTTTTTCCAACAATCAGATTAAACAATAATAATCTTCAGCCAACAGTACAAAATGACTAACTCTTTCTAATTTTCTAACTAATACAATACACATTACGCTATTTCATATATATTTTTTTAACACATTTGTTTTGATCATTTTCTTAAATGTAAACATTGACTTGGCATTTTTAACTACATTCTCCAAGCCATTCCATAATCTAATTCCCTGGATTGAGGTAGAACGTCCCTTCAAACTAGTTCTGAATTGTGGTTTTACAAACAACTCTGTCCCCTTAAGATTATAACAACTTTGTCTTTTAACAAAGTGCATTTGGATATTTAAAGGTAATGCATTATTTTGAGCTCTATACATAACTGATAAAATATTATAGTCTACCAAATCATGGAACTTCAATAACTTTAGTTGATAAAATAATGTACTTGATGGATGACGGTAATGCTTTCTAGTGATAATTCTTACGGCTCTTTTCTGTAATACAAAAATAGGTTTTGTGATTGTTTTACATGCATTCCCCCAAACATCAAAACAATAGATTAAGTGTGGAACAATGATTGTGTTATACAACAATCAGTGATCACCTAAACACACTATGTGTGTGATGTGCTAACATGGCAAAACTTCTCAATTTAATTTAGTAATATGTTCTCAGACACGAGACTTATTTCAGTTTAGTATTATTATTATTATTTTGCATCATGTTCCAGAACTATCAGCAATCAGCAATATACAGAAAAAATAAATAAATAAATAAATAAAAATAAAATAAATAAAACCTCTCAGTGAAGACTAACTGACCTTTACTCATTCCCTTTGCTCTCTGAAAAAACCCAGCAGTTCTTAAATGTCTTTTATAATAATAATAATAATAATAATCATTTTATTTAAAAGCGCCTTTCATGACACCCAAGGACACTTAACAAACCAACACAGTGTAATACAGAGCAAACATTATCAGAGACAAATTGAAATATAAAATACATAAAGGATATAAAATGGTAAGATAAAATACATTTAGTAAAGTTAGTGATACGCTAGTCTAAAGAGATGGGTTTTCAGGGCAGTCTTGAACAGAGAGAGGGAGGTGGTGTTTCGAAGGTCTGGCGGTAGGGCGTTCCAGAGGTGAGGGGCAGAGCAGGTGAAGGCCCTGCTCCCCATGGTGGAGAGGCGGGCAGAGGGTACATGGAGATGTAGTGAAGAGGAGGACCTGAGAGAGCGTGATGGGATGGAGATTTGTAGGAGGTCGGATAGATAAGGAGGGGCAAGGTTGTGGATAGATTTGAACGTGAGAAGTAGAATTTTGAAGATGATGCGTGATTTAACCGGGAGCCAGTGGAGCTGCTGCAGGACAGGAGTGATGTGATCATAGTAGGAGGTTTGAGTGATGACACGGGCAGCTGAGTTCTGGACCATCTGTAACTTGTGGAGAGATTTGTTGGGGAGGCCGTAGAGAAGAGAGTTGCAGTAGTCAATACGGGAAGTCACAAGACTGTGCACCAGGATGGCTGTGGAGCGAGGTGTCAGAGAAGGACGGAGACGGTTAATATTACGGAGGTGGAAATAAGCAGACCGAGTAATACTGTTGATGTGTGAAGTGAAGGAAAGAGTGGTGTCGAGGATGACACCGAGGCTCTTGACCTGAGGGGAGGGGGATAGCAGAGAGTTGTTAAGGGGGACGAGAAGATGTTCTGATTTTGAAATAGAGTTTTTGGTACCGACGAGAATGACTTCTGTTTTGTTGCTGTTTAGTTGAAGGAAATTGTTAGAAAACCAGTGATTTAGCTCGTTGAGACAGTCGGTGAGGATGGAGGGAGGGTGGGTGGAGTTAGGTTTTGATGACAAGTAGAGCTGCGTGTCATCAGCATAGCAGTGGAAATGGACGCCGTGTTTGCGGAAGATGTGGCCTAGAGGAAGGAGGTAAATGATGAAGAGGAGGGGTCCGAGGACAGAGCCTTGGGGGACACCCGTGGAGACAGGGGAAGACTGGGAACGGAAGGATTTAAGCTGAATGAATTGAGTGCGGTCAGAGAGATAGGAGGTGAACCAGTCTAACGGGGTACCTGAGATGCCAATGGAGGTTAGTCTGTTGAGGAGGATAGAATGACAGATGGTGTCGAAGGCAGAGCTTAGATCCAGAAGAATGAGGATGGACAGAAGACCAGAGTCAGCAGCAAGAAGGAGGTCGTTAGTAATTTTTACTAGAGCTGTTTCGGTGCTATGGTGGGGGCGAAATCCAGATTGAAACTCTTCATAAATGTTGTTGTTGGACAGGTGAGAGTGAAGTTGACTAGCAACAGTTTTTTCAAGGATCTTGGAGATGAAGGGCAGATTGGAGATCGGACGAAGATTACTGAAGTTGGTGAAGTCAAGACCTGGTTTCTTGATGATGGGGGTGATGGCAGCAGATTTGAAGGCTGTGGGAACAATGCCAGAGGTCAGGGAGGAGTGGATGATATTAGTGATGATAGGGAGCAGAGACGGGAGACAGGATTTAACAAGAACTGTGGGAAATGGGTCAAGTTGACAGGATGAGGACTTGGACTTGCTGATAATGTCAGCAATGTCATCAGCAGAGGGGAGGGAGAAGACAGAGAAAGGGAGGGAGGGAGTTCAACAAGGATGCTGGGGGCAGTATTTGGTCCAAGGTGTTTATGAATTGAAATAATCTTTTCATTGAAATATGACATAATGGAGTTGCAAAATTCTGTGGAAACCATGTGAGAGGGCAGGGAGTTAGGAGATGAGACAGAACGGTGGAGGAGAGAGAACAATGTCTTTGAATTACCAACATTAGAACTGATGATGTCAGAGAAGTAGGTGGATTTGGCTTGAGAAATACTGTTCTTGTAATGGATGAGGTGGTTTGCATAAAGTTCCTTGTGGATTTTGACAATATTCAGCTTCAGTTTTGGAATGAAATATAATCTAGATAATGGCTAATAGGTGTATAGGTGCTCAAGTGTTTAGTTGTATAGTTGTGCATGTGTCAGTGACGTGCGGTGAGGTTTGTGACATGTGAAGCGCTGACTCGTCTAGAATCAGATGCTTTCATGACACCCGCTTCGGATGTTATCAGTCCATTAAATGTCCCCTATCATTTATTATCACCCCCATTCCTATCGCTTAGCATGCCCCTACTGTACCTACTAGTAGGTTTAAAGGTACGTTGTCACCGTTACAAGCGATGACAGCAGGCTCCGTCTTTAGCAAAGTGTTAAACTTTCGAGTAAAGTGTCTTGGGTTTGCTTTAGGGTCTTGGTTAGGTTTAGGCACAAGGGTAACTGGGTTAGGTTTAAGGTTGGTCTTCTGGGTCAAGTTTAAGGTTAGGTTGAGGAAAACTGTCACATAAGCTGAAAAAAACAAAAACGCTACACTTCCGGGTTGACGGAAACACGCTGCCTACTCACAGCGATTATAACGCTGATAACGTTATGTTGCACATGCTAGTGGGTAGTAGGTTACCTATTCTCCGCTACGAATGGGGATGATAACAGTTGATAACGCCCATTCTATGGACTGACTCCGAACCCGTTGTTCATGAACACAAACTAGAAGCTTATATTTGAATTTAGCCTTTTTTTTTATCTCTCTCTAATACCTTCTGTTTGGACTGAAAATCCAGTTCAGAAAAATCCTTTAGTTTTGAGATATGATCTTCTATTTTGTCTAAACAAATTTAAATGAGTGCACCAATTTGCTACACACCCCTTCCCCTCTGCAAAACAGATGAAAGCACAGCGACTGCAGCACTTGCTTCATTGTAACCACGGGGCAGCACTGCCCCTATCAGTGAGGCATGGTACTTTCTGCCTCACTTAGTATATTTTCACTGTGAAATTATGACAGATTAGAAAGAAGAAATATGTCACACATTCAATAAATTTAATTAGATTGACTGTAGAACATCAGCATGTGTAGCACATGCACAATCAATCATGTATATTGGCGATATAAAGAGAGACAGCAATGGGCATGCTTCAACCATGTACTTAATGTATTGTATATGACACAGCGCCTCCAGAGGTGAATCAGAGCACTACACTGGCTCCCCCACAATTCTTCCATGACTTTGAACAGGCAAGGTGTAAATTTTTCAATTTTGACAAGTGAACTGTTGAAATAATTCAGAAAACTGTTTTATAAAACAGTCAAAGGGTCAAATGTATTTTCTCTTATCATTGTCAGTATTTTACATGTCATGATGACAGGTGAGGCAATGCCTCCAATGTCTGCATGTCACTGGTAAGTGTATAGTTGTGTAGGAGGGTAGGTGTGTAGTTGTCTAGGAGGGTAGGTGTGTAGTTGTGTAATTTTGAAGGTGTGTAGTTGTGTAGGAGGGTAGGTGTGTAGTTGTGTAAGTGTGAAGGTGTGTAGTTATGTATGTGTGTAGTTGTGTAGGTGGGTAGGTTTGTAGTTGTGTAGGAAGGTAAGTGTGTAGTTGTGTAGGTGTGAAGGTGTGTAGTTGTCACAGCTGGGCACCGCTAATTAAAAAATTAGTTCCACAATTTCTTAAACGCTTATTAATTTTTTTAGGTCCACAATTTCAAAAGCACAAATGTCTTATGAAAATTAGGGGAAGCTAATCCTAAAAATCCGCTATTTTCCACAATTTCTAAAACGCTTATTAATTTTTTTAGGTCCACAATTTCAAAAGCACAAATGTCTTATGAAAATTAGGGGAAGCTAATCCAATCCGCTATTTATATATTTTCTATATTATATATATATATATATATATATTTATATATAGCCGGCAGCGTTATCAATATTTGCACTACACTGCCAAATGTAACAAAAATGATCCTAAAAGGATGAAATTACAAAAATCAAAGGATTTATTTAATACTTTACGTACATATATTCTATTCGGCCACGAAATTAACAAAAAATAGAATGATCTTTTAATCCCTAAAACCACGTTTAAATCTCAAATACACGGGTGTGTCGCCACGGCATTTATACATGAAAGTAACCCAAATACATAAAACTAACGACTCGCCGTCGAATGGTCGACACAAAACGCACAATAAAATCCTCCGGCCACGTTAATTTGGCTTGAAACAGCTGGGTTTTCTAAGGATTTCCATTAGTAACCCACAACCAACCGGCAGAAACAGTTAGCGTCTATAGGTACTCAACAGATTTAATGAAAAGTAATTAAAATACATGACAATAACGACTCACCGTCGCGTGGTGTACACAGAACACAAAATAGAATCCTCCGGCCACGTTAATTTGGCTTGAAACAGCTGGGTTTTCTAAGGATTTCCATTAGTAACCCACAACCAACCGGCAGACACAGTTAGCGTCTATAGGTACTCAACAGATTTAATGAAAAGTAATAAAAATACATGAAAATAACGACTCACCGTCGCGTGGTGTACACAGAACACAAAATAGAATCCTCCAGCCGCGTTAATTTGGCTTGAAACAGCTGGGTTTTCTAAGGATTTGTCCAAGTACCCAGCACAAACAGCTAGCCACGGAATTAGCCCCTGAGTTCACCTCTAACCCGGAAGCTGTCGAGATGGAATAGTCCATTTTTAGTAGGGGGATAATGAAATCAACCGTTTTTTAAATTGCTTATTTAATGATTGTTTTCATCGTAACTATAATTATTTTTATGTTAAATGTAGATTAACAAGCAGGATCAATGTTAGGAATTAGGTGACTGGCCGGGGCGCGGCGGGGCCGGGGCCTCATGCTGATGGGATCCCCAGGCATTTACCTACATGGTAGATCCCCCCCTCTGCTCCCTCCCCCCTCCAACCCTCCCTCCCCCCTCCAACCCTTCCTCCTCTCTGCTGTTTACGGTGGGGAAAAAGGTAAAACAAGCAGCATTATGAGCTTGTAAATAAGTTTATTGGTTTTTACTGATAGATAATTAGTTATTAGCGGTACTGCATTTTAAATAAAAATAGCAGAAATCCGCTTATGAATTATAAAAGTTAGTCAATTCACAAAAACGCTGACAAAAAGTTTAGGTCCACTGTAAGCGGAATAGCGCTTTAGCGCTCCCTAGCGTTCATTCGCCCACCTTTGGTAGTTGTGTATGTGTGTAGTTATACAGGAGAGTAGTGTTGGTGTGTAGTTGTGTAGGTTAGTTGTGTTGGTGTGTAGTTGTTTGGATGTGTTGGTGTGTAGTTGTGTTGGTGTGTAGTTGTTTGGATGTGTTGGTGTGTAGTTGTGTTGGTGTGTAGTTGTTTTGATGTATTGTGTGTAGATGTGTAGGTGTGTAGTTGTGTTGATGTGTAGTTGTGTAGATGTGTAGGTGTGTAGTTGTGTTGGTGTGTAGTAGTGTGAATGACATGAGGAATAAACTTTGTATAACAGAAAAGGTCTTCATCAGTTACAAACACAGTTTTACACTCATGTTTTTTGTGTTTGTTTACTTGTATTATCTAAAAAAGCTAAGTCTGGTCCTCTGGACATTCAAAAAACAAAGCAAAAAAAATGTAGAAACGTTTCGTCTTTCGTTTGAAAGACTTCCTCAGTCTGAGATGCTGTATTCAGCTCAGTCTTAGGCTACGTTCACACTGCAGGTCTTAATGCTCAATTCCGATAAAAAAAAAAAAATCAGATCTTTTGGTGTGAACGTTCACACTACATTTTAAATGCGACCAGCATCAGACCTGGCATGACTCCAGTGTGAACGCTCTACGTTGCAGAAGTGACCCGCATGCGCAGAAGAAAACATTGTAGATGTGATGAAATATTAAAAATTGAGCTTCAGCTGTGTTCTGCTCCATTTCTCTTTCGGATCCGCGTTGCGGCTCATGTCGCAGGCTGCGAGTTGTTTGTTTGGGCTTGTTTTCATGGGGCTGGTCGCTTGTTTTTGTCTTGACGCTGACATAGCACCCTGTGTTTGAGGAAGTAAACATGGACGCGCGCAACAGTTTCAGTGTGTGTTCGTAATTTTGAAGTTGTTCTCCAATCGGGGAGAACTAAACATCCAAAGATGAAAGGCAAAAACTGAGAAGAAAGCAAGCGAGTGGTGTGTGCGTCGCTGCAAGTACAGAGAGCTGTCCCCCCGCTAGCCCCCACCACGCTCTGAGCTACAGAGAGCTCGTCCCCCCGCTAGCCCCCACCCCACTCTGAGCTGCGTGTCCCCTTTGTGTCTGTACAAACCCGCGCGGGCTCAATTAAATGAGCTGCACGTGTTCTGAAAAAGTCAGATGTAAATCACATGAGCGTTCAGACTGCAGTCGCTTTGAAAACATCAGATATATATCTGATTTAAAACCACATACTGAAACGGCCTGGGTCGGATTTGAAAACATCGGATTTGTTGCGTTCAGACTCTCCTAAAAAAATCGGATTTGGGTCGGATTTGCCTGCAGTGTGAACGTAGCCTTATAAATAGCACCCTCTCACAGTGTTACACAACCAGTTGGCTGATGACAGCCAAAACCAGCTGCTCACATGATCAAGGAGGACCATCAGCCTAACGATGGATCGTTAGCACCCTGATGGTTGTTTGCTATTCACAGAGGGCTGAGTGATACTAGCAATAACAGCGTTGTAAGAGGGGGACAGTTGAACCCGGAGGCCTCCACCTCTGTTTAATGATGGATGGTTTCTTTTCACAAAGATGGCCTCCTTTACTCCTCTCTCAAACCATTGTTCCTCTCTATCAAGGATGTGAACATCTTCATCCCTGAACGAGTGACCGCTGGCCTGGAGATGAGTGTAGACCGCAGAGTCCTGACCTGATGATGTTGATCTTCTGTGCTGGGCCATCCTTTTGGCCAGTGGCTGTATATTTCCCCAATATAAGACTGATCACAGCCCTCCTGACACTGAAAACCATACACAATATTACTCTGTTTGTGCCGGGGGACCGGGGGATTTTTTTAGATTTTTCTACCTGGATTATTGAGCATGCATCAGGGTATTTACTTGTATTAATTAAGTATTTTTTATTTTCCCCAAAGCTTGAATGACCCAGGATGAGTTCACATCTGATTTGGTGACTGTGATATTTTTGTGTGTCACACACATCTTTATTTTCTGCCAGTATCTGTATTCAAGTCTTGAACGATGCACAGCCCAGGCTGTCCACTATAGCCATTTTCACACTGCACAGCCCTCCCCGGCCCTCCCTGGCCCAGCTCGTCCCGGAGCCCAGCCTGGCCCGCCCGCCCTCATATCGCATTGTACAAAGATTATTATTAGTCGTGGGCGTAGCCAGGATTTTATGAAGGGCGGTTCCTCTATAGCAGTGGTGTCAAAAGTATTCACATTCATTACTCAAGTAGTATAGATACTGGGATTTAAAAATATTTCTGTAGAAGTAGAAGTATCAACTCTAGCTTTTTACTCAAGTAAAAGTAAAAAAGTACTGGTTTCAAAACTACTTAAAAGTATAAAAGTAAAAGTAGCGTAAGAAAAAGCAACAACAAAGACAAATGCTTAGGCCGCACCACACATACTATTGTATACAACCCCACCTCCCCCACAAAAATCATTTTTTTAGACTAGATTATATTATATTGTTAATGTTGAAAAACTAGGGGTGCACTAAGCTACCTGTCTTAACTGCATATATGCCCATTGAAAATAGACACATTTAAATGCAAATTTAAATATATTAAAATAACCATATAGGGGTATTATTGAGCATTTGCCTGCAGTGTGAACGTAGTCTATGAAGTAAAACTTTGTTAAGTTCAGTGAAAACTCTGACAGAAAGAAAATATGTTTTAAATCTGAATAAAAAAGAGAAACAATGTTAGCAAGCAAACCCAGAGCATGTAGCTAGTTCCATGGCTAGTACCTCCTAACCATAGAAAACATTATACAACATTAGTATGTTACTAGGTCACTAGAAGTCAGTAATCAACTGATAAAAAAAAAAAAAACTTTCAGCTTACCTCAATATGTTTTTTCAGATTAGATGGAGAGTTTTTGAAAGCCATTAGCTCATTGTACTTGGGTGCGCAGAGCTTGCAGCGCATACGAAAAGAGTTGTTTTTGTATCCAACCATTTCAAAAAAATCTTCGAGGTACGGCCAGGGATGTACATGGATCGGCTGGTCTTCTTGGCTACCAACCTCCTCGCTGGTGCTTGATTGTGACATTTCCTTCGAGTTCTCTTCAGTCTCTGCCACGGACATTTTCAAGCTACTCTGCTGCGACCACAGACCTGCTCTGGCGCGTGACGTGATGTGTCATCATGTTCAGGTGCGATGGATCGCATACAAACCAATAAGGTGTCGGAATGCTATAAGTTTAAACTTCTCATCCAACCACAATCGATTTCACTCTATCCGGATGGCGCAATTTCTCTGGACAATTTTTTTTAACATGACTAGCTGAATGAAAAAAAAAAAAAAACGGCAAAATGAAAGAAAAGTAACGAGGCTATTTTTAAAAAGTAAGGAGTAGAAAGTACCAGTAATTGCGTGAAAATGTAAGAAGTAGAAGTATAAAGTAGGCTGAAAAATAATTACTTTACTAAAGTATAGATAACTAAAATTTGTACTTAAGTAAAGTAACGAAGTATTTATACTTCGTTACTTGACACCTCTGCTCTATAGGAAAAGTGGACTCCTAGAAAAGTAATACGCCTCGGTGGCTCAATGGAAGAGCGTCGGCTTTCCGCTCTAAACTTTATCTTGACTCGGTTCGATTCTCACCTGGTTCAACTTATTTTACGTTTGTCTTTTATTGGATAAAAAAAGGAATTTGTGTTAACCACAGGCATAACACAAACTCCTTTTTTTTCATCCAATAAAAGACAAACGTAAAATAAGTTGAACCAGGTGAGAATCGAGCCCGAGTCAAGATAAAGTTTAGAGTGGAAAGCCGACGCTCTTCCAGTGAGCCACCGAGGGATATTAGGGCTTCTAGGGGTCCATTTTTCCTATAAAGGAATTGCCCCTCGTAAAATCATGGCTATATGCAAGAGTTATAGAATATTAGTTATATTTTAATGAAATTCAGCTCGCATTGAAAGGCGGAAATCCTCTGTATGGGTGCGCGCTTCGTGTTATTTACGTTCTAACATAAGCTGATTTGTAATCAGTTATTAACAAAAATTAATTTCTGAAACACCAATTCAGCTAACAAATATTTTTTAGGGGTTTCTGTAGTTAAATTTTAATGAAATTCAGCTTGCGCTGAGGTTGTTGTTAGAACGAGTTGATAACTCAACACGCAGCAGTTCTGCCCCTGCTGCAAACAACGAATCAAATGATGAGCAGTACATGACATCAAACTGGGCCCGGGAGCTCGGCCCGATTAGAACCTCCGTTGGTCGGGTTCTAAAACTCGGGCTGCCGCCGGCCCGAGAAGGCAAATGCGAACCACACGAACCCGGGTTAGAAGCCGGGCTGGGCCGGGGAGGGCCGTGGAGGGCGTTGCAGTGCGAAAACGGCTTAAGGCAGTTACACTATTATAAACTTTAACATTTGTAAATTGGTTTATCTATGTAACTATTGTTTTTTTTATTATTAATATATATATATTTTTTACTGTACTGATTTCATGTGTGTGCCTCAAACAATCCTCAAACAAAGATGAACTTCAAAGTTTACAGAAAAACTGCTGGTTGAGTACCTAAGCTTGTTAGGAGTACACACTGGAGTCACTAAATGCTGAACATTTATGTCACACTGTTTCGGTTTTTGATCATTCTCTTCATTTTTTTTTTCAGATTCTTTTGATATGGTTCAAAAATAAAACTCAAACATAATCAAAAGTAAACCATAACTTGCTTACCCTGTACATAGCTGCCCTCTGTTCCACTTGGGTGCATCTCACATGTGATGAGTCAAAGCAGAGGAGAAGTATCATAATTGTACTGGAACACACAACAATGACCACACAGTGCACTTTTACTTCCATATGATGTATTGCAACAATAACGGTGATTTGTTTTCATGTATACAACAAATGTATTGGTTTAAGGTTGTAAAGTTACAATGTACTGTTGCTTTAAAATGACATATGCTACAATGCGATGGAGTAAACATCATGCTGTTCTGGTTTGTGTTGCATTTTGTTCAAATGTGACTGGACACAGTATGCAACTGAGAAATGCAGCGTAGAAGTTGATACTGTATTTGTACCCCAACTTTTCTCAAACAAGACAATATGTTTAATGCTGTGTTGGTACATATAACAAGAGCATATAGCACTGATATGCAGCTCTAATGTGGCAAGACAATTGAAGGTGATGCCTATCACATAAAAAAGTGCTACAAATATGCTGAAATGCAGACAAAGCACAAGACTGTTTATTATCATTATTGCATCACTGCTTCATAATGTTCATTATTATGGTATATGCAGTATCCAAGACATATGCAATGTTTTTAAGTTGCTACAGAGATTTCTGACATGACTGACAAATCTGTGGCCACCTAGAGCTGCTGCAGGTCACTCTGTGTGTTTGAGCACACCAGATATGTAAAGAGGCATTGTGACAATATTGTATTACGGTACACTGAGAACACCAGGCAAATACTTAAACACGAGATTGACGTCAAAAATCACTGTAACAGAAAAAAAAACTGAAAGTTATGCACCATAACTCATGTTCCCTGAAGGAAGGGAACGAGGTGCAACATACTTGCTGTGGGAATTGCGCCCCGCGCGATTACCTGAAGGAATATACTCACGCCTTTACGGCAGGATCGTCACCGCCGCACCAGAGGCCCCGCCCTCTGGGTATTTAGGCGGTGAGCGCCCCTCCATCTTCCTCAACAATTGCACTTCACCGAGCTTCCAGCATTGAAAAGGGCCAGTTATGCTGCAACTTGTTCCCTTCCTTCAGGGAACATGAGTTATGGTGCATAACTTTCAGTTCCCTTTCAGTCATGTTCTCTCGGTGCAACATACTTGCTATGGGAACGTAATCCATTCACGCCCTTGAAATGCTCGGCAAAGTGTATGTGAGAGCATCCGTCTTAAAGACAGGCATCTCCCAGCTGCTTTCTGTAGAAAGCATATGCTAAGAGGAGAAAAAATGCCACATGTAAACAACAACATGATGTCTCCACTGGGCATAAATATGGCAAATGTGGAAGTAAGAAACCCAGGCCAAGCACAGGGTAACCTCACAGGCCCCTGTAAACTCTCTGTTTTTATTTATTTATTGTTTTGGGACAAAGCAACCAAAGCCCTAGGCTCTCAATCAGATCCTTTCAAAGGCCAGGCTGAAAGTTGCCACAACTCTGGACGCGGGTGAAAGAGTTGACCATGCACCTGAGTCAGGAGGTCCCTATGAGAAGGCAAATGCCATGGTATCCCAGATAGCATTGAAATCTCTGCTGGTTTGGGATGTTGAACTTGAAAAACCGTAATCGCTTACAGGGTGTCATCAAAGAATGCGGGAAAATAATAGGGACTCAAATGAACAACATCATGGATCTATTTAAATCAAGATCTACATCAAAAGCTAAAAAAAATTGGCAGATCCCACTCATCCTCTACATGCTCAGTTCAATCTTTTGCCTTCAGGCAGAAGATATGGCCTACCTAAATGCAGAACGAACAGATTAAAAAACTCCTTCATCCCCTCAGCTATTGGATTTTTAAACAAAAACTAGGTTTTAAGCTTATCTCCTTTTACATATTTTTATCTTGGAAATCTTAACTTCATGTTTTTAAGGATGAATAGTTTGCTTTTTTATGCTGTACCTTTTTAGTAATGTTTTATGTATTTTGTTTTGATGGTACTTTTTATTTTGTTTTATAGCTGTATGAATATGCTGGCTGTCTCACCACCTCTACCTGTTGTAGATGAATTGCCCCTTGGAGACCTAATAAAGTGAACTTGAACTTGAACTTGAACTTGAAATCAGCTCTGGAAACCACGTTTTCTGCAGCCAGTTGGGGGCTATAAGGATCAACGAAAGAGTACCCTTACGTACCCATTCCAGTGTCGCCCCGATCAGAGGGACAGGTGGAAACGCATAGTAAAGTACCCCTGCTGGCCAGTCATGTGCCAGAGCATCCATACCCAATGGGGCATCAGCTTCCCTCAAGGAGAAGTAGAGGTCACAGTGTGAGCTAGCCCTGCAGGCAAACAGGTCCACAGAGGCCCTCCCAAATCGTGACCATACCTGTTCCACAATCCGTGGGTTCAGGCTCCATTCTGACGCCAGCAGAGGGCCTCTTGAGAGGGCGTCTGCTCCATAATTTAGTTCACCAGGAAAATGAGTCGCCCTGAGCGACAGGATCCTTGGTGCACACCATGTGAGCATCCTCTGTGCCAGATGGAGGAGGGCCTGGGACCTTGTCCCTCCCTCTCTGTTGATAAAGGACACTATGGTCCTGTTATCTGATTTTACCAGGATGTGTTGTCCAACAATCAGACCTTTGTGGAAGAAGAATTTCAATGACAGGAATACGACTAACAATTCCAGGAAGTTGATGTGTAATCTTGCTTCCTGTTCATTCCAAAGGTCGTGGGCATTCTGATTCCTACAGATTGCCCCACATCCTGTTTTTGAGGCATCCGTTGTGATGACCACACGAGATGACACCCTTCCCAGTGAGACTCCATCCGTGAAAATGGACATGTTTCTCCAAGGTTCCAGAGTCTCCAGGCACTTTGAATCTATCCTGACCTTCCCCATTTGTTTAGGTAGGTTAGGCTGTATCCGTTGGTTCAGCCATAGCTGCATGGGCCGCATTTTCAGTAATGCGTGTGGCACACATGGAATAGCCGCTGCCAAGAGGCCTAGAAGGCCTTGGCAGGTTTTTGCAGGGACCCGATGGTCCAATTTAAATTTGCTCAGGCAAGAGCGAATGGAGGAAACTCGTTCCTTCGAGAGCCATGCTCTGTACTGGATGGTGTTGATCTGTACTCCCAGAAATACGGTAACCCGTGACGGAGTTAAATCACTCTTTTGCAGGTTTATAACAAACCCAAGAGACTCTAAGTGAGAAATCATCTTGTAAGAGTGTGACTGGACCTACTTTCTGCTTTCAGCCAGAATCAGTAGGTCATCCAGGTAGTTCATGACCCTGAGTCCTTGATTCCTGAGAGGGGTCAGAGCTGCGTCCAGACATTTTGTAAATGTGCGTGGACCAGTCTTTAAACCAAAGGGTAAAGCTTTGATTTCATAAGCGATTCCCTCAAAAGCAAAGCGGAGAAATTTTCTGTGTTTCCTCCAAACGCCTATATGGAAATAGGCATATTTTAAGTCTACTGTACAAGCGTAGTCTCCAGGTCTCACAGACTGGAGAACTTGTCGCAGTGTAAGCATCTTGAACTTAAATGTTTTATTCATTTTGTTGAGAGTCCTGAGATCCAGAATTGGTCTCAGAGAACGATCCTTTTTGGGCACCAGGAAGTACTTGCTGTAGTGGCCGGAGAGCAGCTTGTGTCCAGAGACCAAACTAATCACTCCTTTTTGTAGCATGGTCGAAACTTCCTCCCTCAGCATGTGCATGCGTGCGGGGTTGATCTTAGACTGCAGTACACCTGTGAAGCGGGCGGTCTCTTAGAGAATTGCTATTTGAGTCCATGACGAATTGTTGTCATGACCTAATCATTTGGTAGGCACGCCTTCCAGGCCTGCGCATGCATGCTGAGTCTGGATGGCATGTTGTGTTGTAGCCCGTCACGTTTGAGAGCCAGAGAGGTGACCTTTGACCCCTCTTGCCCTCCCCCGGACAGGCTGGTCAGCCCGACAGGAGATACCGCAAGATCTAGCTCACGTGTCTTGTTGCAGTTCATAGTTAGACCACATGATTGGTTTATAAAAATGGGACTCGAGTCAAGAACCAGGGTAGTCTGTGCTTTGGTACTTTTATGTTCATACATGTTTGAAACAGTGTTTATTTTGTTTACACATGCAATGGTCGAGTCACGTTTGGTGCGCACACATATGCCGCTCGCTCCTCGTAGTCTTTTACGAGGGGAGACTGGGCCCAATGGATCAGGTACCCGTACCACGTGGGCGGATAAACCTCTAAGATTCTCGGTTCGTCCTGTTTCATCAGGTCCGAGCCTGCTTTCCGCCTGGGGAGACTGGCGAGATCCTTGGATGTCCCTGAAAATTTTCACCGCCACCTGCGGGTCTCTTCCGTGGGGGGCCATTTGTGTTCTCCTTACGGGGGGCAAAGTTCTTTCTTGGCAACCCCTCGCGGAGGGCTTCCGCCTGTTTACGTCTCTGTTCCAGTTTGGTCTGGACGCGTTCCAGAGCTCCCCCGAAAAGCCACGTCAAGTCAATCGTGTACTGGAGGAAAGTTGACCTCTGGTTTTCCGGGAGGTCCGATAAGGTCAGCCAAAGATTGTGCTGGGCGACGACCATTTCCGCCATTGCCTTGCCTTGGGAGATGGCTATTGTCTCCATCAAGCAGAACACGAGGTCCGAGGCACGGCGGGCCTCCTCCATGGCTTCCGTTGCGGCCTGTTCATCTTTTGCTACCTGGACATACTGCAGCTTTTCCGCCAGGTACGCTTGCACCAATGTTGATGCGTTCATTGCGCGAGCCGCAAGGCACTGAGCCTTGTAGCACTTTCCGAGATGTTTCTCCAAAGTGCGGCAGGCCCTGCTAGGTAGCGTAGGTTTTCCCAGAGGCGGTGGGGCTAGGTGAGCCGCCAAACTCTCCTCAATGGGAGGCGTGCTATCGAGGCCTACTGCTTCCATTCACGCCACGTCAAGGAGCCGGGACAATGGGAACATGATAGAAGCTCTGGGATCCACCCAGGAGCGTTTCAGCTCCGTGAGGAAGTCCGGAAAGACAGGCATCTTTTGCGACGTTGTTGGTTGTTTTGCGTGGAAGTAGCTTCCCGCTAGCCTCGTAGCTTGCTGGCGAGGCGTCGGGTCCGGCCACGTGATCTGCAGAGCATCCGCTGCCCTACGACACAAGTCGAACACGGCCGGTACCGACAGGTCCGGTTCCGGGAGAATGTGCGCCAGGTTCTGGGAGGAACTCACAATTTCTCCCTTGTCATCAAATTCGGCTTCTAGGTCGGACACTTCAGATATCGAGTCCTCGGCGGCACCCGAGGAATCTGACATTTCGTCCTCTCCAACTCATCCGTTGCATTCTAGGTCCACGCTATCGGGTTCCAGAGCAGGGGGAAGCCGACGTGCGACCTTGAGCGCCACGCTTCTAGCCATGGATTTGGCCAGCACGACAGCCCGTCATCTCCTCATTGCAGCCGACATTCGACGGCAGTGAGGGCAAGAGTCGGGGAATTCCAGCACCTTCCTTGCATGCAGAATCCTCAGGCAGACAGGACAGGCCTTGTGGGTGTCCGTCACCAAAAGGGAGCGGCCACAGCCGCTGGGGCGCGAGCGAGGACTCGTCGTCCTGGCCTTTCTCCTCCTTGTTTTCCGTCTTCCCTTCTCAGGAGCCATGTCCTGAGAATCGCCGAGTTGATTGAAGATTCTTTTCTTCAAAGTTGTCTTCTCTGTTGTCTTTTATTTTGCTCAAAAAACCTGCTAAGGTTAGCAGGAGGTTGTGACGCAGTTAGCGCCTTCGAGCAAAAACCTGCGGAAAAGAACAAAACTTCGAGGGTGAGTAGAAAAATGTCGGACTAGCTTTCGCCAGCCCAGCAATGCGCAGGAAAAATTTCTTTGTACGCTCAGTGTAGGGAGCGAGTTCACCTCAGTCGAGCAATGCGACAACAGAGAAGTCCCGCGGAGTTCAGGTGTTTAAGCGAGGTTAAGGGCAAAAAAGAGAAAGATGGAGGGGCGCTCACCGCCTAAATACCCAGAGGGCGGGGCCTCTGGTGTGGCGGTGACGCCCCTGCCGTAAAGGCGTGAGTATATTCATTCAGGTAATCGCGCGGGGGCGCAATTCCCATAGCAAGTATGCTGCACCGAGAGAACATGACTAAAAGGGAACTGGAAAATGTGTCTAAGTAGGAACACTGAAAAAATTGTCTGATAATGTGACAGAAAACCTATAAAAACAGATTAAAGCCACATAGGCAGATGACTGTTTATTGTCCTCTGTCGCAGAGCGAAGTGGGGGAACAGACCTTTTACCAGTTGACGTCATTGCGCATGCGCACTCGCATTTTTCCAGAATTTTCCAGAAGCTGGGGGTAACGCGTCAATAGTACTCTAGTGTTTTCATCACTGGCAACGGTCGCGGTGGGGAAATATGACTTTTATTGTGTTTATAATTGTTCCAGGCAACGTAAACGAGTAAAAGAAAAAGGTGAGACTTGTTCGTTTTACAACGTCCCTCTAAGAAAGTCGAGTAAAGTGACTAAAAGAAGGAAGATGTGGCTTCAAGCGCTTCGCCGGCAGGACTTCACCCCGACACAAAGCACCAACGTGTGTAATCAGCATTTTTTATCTGGCATGGCCATTAATGGTCCAAGCTCCGTGGATTACGTTCCTACATTACATCTTGGATATGGGAAACAGACAAAACAGAGAACAACCTCCCGCAGCAGAATGCTACTGGACAGTTGCTAAGCTAGCAGCTAGCTAGTTCTACTAGACCTGGCTGTACCTCAGTCCACTGCCTGTGTTGAAGTTTCAACCTGTTTCAACCTGCGACATGCAAGGAGATTCTTCCTTCAACCCCCCTGAAGAAAGAACAGGTGAGTAAAATGTCATCATCAAACATGCAGCTCTATAAAAATGAACAGACCACTGCACTGTTAGCCTGTTATCATTTGAACTCTTTCTGCGTTGAAAAAATATACAGTAGTAGTTTCCACAAGACAAACATGTTTTATTAACATTATTTGAGGTCTGACTTTAAAAACATTTCAGCCATTTCTCTGTTTCTGTAAGTTATTCGCACAGTTTTGCTGGGAGCATCGGTGACATGCTGTCACAGAAAAAAAAAGCAATCCTGTCATCAATGTGTATAAGCATACAGTTTAACTATACATAAGACTGTTTTGTTTATTGTCAAATATGAATTAATACTTTCTTTGTTTTACAGCAACCGGCCATCAACTCCTTGCTGACAAAGGGTTTGATGTCAAGTCAGAGGTGGAAAAAGGGAAGCTAGTCTGAACCTGCCCCATTTTCTGCATCCAGCATCCAGACACAAGCAGTTCACTGAGGAAGAGGTGTGTATTGTACAAGAAGTGTTGTGGCCTTTTTTAGCACTAAGTGCAATAAAGTAAAAATATCTTTGTAAATACAGGTGTTTCCGGCAGCGTGTAACTGGCCCGGCGGGGCACAAAGATTCGCTTGCCCGCTGGGCCGACACACATTTATGGACCTGCCAGGCCTGTCATGGTCCAAATATATATATTTTAAATACATTATGTCGACCGTGACATCACATTGGTTGAAGTTTTTGAAGGACATCACGCTAATCCAATGAAAACTCACAGCACTCCTCAGCTGGCTCAGTCATTCCCTCCCCAATTAGACCAAATTTATATACTGTATTCAATTCCATGTTTATTACAGTGATTGATTAATGAAATAGTCCACACATCCCAAAACACATTGATTGTAGTACATTAAATATAGACATGAACACACCAACCTATAAATATTAAGCAATGTGCTCTAATTTGACTTTTAGTGAAGTGGAACTTTTGTTTAGTTAAATTTTTTAATCTGTTAATATACAAATGCTGTTTTAGTCACATTTTAGGATTTTGAATCTCACTAGATAAAGAAAGAGTGTTTACAACAAAAACAGGTCAGTCTCTCTTATCATGGTGACCTAACCAGGCCGAAAGAAAATCCTCTTAATGACTCTGCTGTTGTCAGATCTGTTCTCTAGTTTATAGTCCAGCTCTCTGGTCATCCAATGACTTAGCACCAGAACCCCATAAACATTAAATATTAGCAGGTTACTTTCTGTCCTTTAACAAGTAACTTTTATTACTTTTGGTATTTTAATATGTAGCATTTTTATTTCCATTACCTTTTTATTTCCACTTGTTCAAAAAAGCTTTCAGTGTGTAACTTTTATTACTTGTGTTATTTTAGTATGTAGCATTTTTTATTTCCATTGCCTTCTTTTATTGCTGTTGTTTCTTATTCTATTTTCATTGATTTATTGTTCCAGTTTATTCATCTTTTTATCCTGTTAAGCACCTTGGTCAATGCAAGGCATTGTAGGAAGGTGCTATACAAATAAAGTTTATTATTATTATTATTATTATTATTATTATTATTATTAAGTGAAATGACAAACACAAACACATCTTCTGGTATGTGTTGTTTCTGTTTGTGACATATAAATAATGTGAAATAATGTGCGTGTATCTGCCTCAATTAAATCTGATTCTGCTTGTGAGACATTTAAAGATGTTTTGAACTTCTGGCAGGTCTCTCTGATGGCGTGGAGACTGGACAGGGGCCGCGGTCGTCAGCGTCATCTGCCGGAGGGTCTGGATCGAGAAACCGCAGCCAGGGGCTTTGAGCATACCTCAAAAGAAAAAAACATGGTTTTAAAATCTAGACAAAATAAAGGAATTAAAGAAACATACATATAAGCGTTAGTGGTTTTTAATGTGTACTACTTCACCTGCAATAGGTCAAGAATAGCTCCACGCTCAAAATGTCCTTGTGAAGATCAGCCAGCAGTGATGGTGGGCTCATTCCGGTCATCAGGATGTCGTGGGTCAAAACACAGGCTGTTCAGCGTTCTCCTGGAAAACTTCTCGAAGCAGATGCCTTAAATGACACCAACATGAAAAATGTGGTTTATATCAAACACATATTAGCAAATCTGTTTGTAGAAGTGTTTTGTTGTTTTTAAAAAAAAATCTCCAAAAACTATTCCAGATCTTACAATTGTAGAAAACATATAAAACAGTGCATATGTCATTGCATTTATTTCTTATCTAGTGCCACTAGAAAACAATTAACAATAATTAACACAATACAATAAACTACAATTGTAAAATGTTGAATAGTTTTTTGACTGGAATAAGACAAAATAAGTGATATTGTATTTGATAGGGATTTTAAACCCCTGTTACCTTAATAAAAACCACACAAGATAAACAAGAGAACAGTGTTAAAACAGACAAACAAACTTTGCAAAGGGGAAGGCTTTTTAATGTCTTTGGAAACTTAGTTTGGTCTCAAATACATTGTCCAGCACAATTCCGAATTGTACTGGACATGACAAGCTATTTAAACAAGAAGGAGGTGGAGTTATCAAGTTCTGACGTCTTACAGATAAAACAAACAAGTCGTGGTTCTGATCCTACAAGAACATCTAATCCAAACATTGTCAAGGCTAGAAGACTGTCTTTTCTGTATCAAGGAGAAAAGCAAAAAACATGTTTGTACTATCAAATATAAGTGTTTAAAGGGAACAGAGAATATTTGATATAAGTGAGCTGGGTTATAATTATTGGGTCAGAGTAATTAGTTTTAGATGATAAATATTGAACATCTCCATCATTCCATCCTCTTTATCATATATAAACTGATCATTATCAATTATGTGAGTGGTATGGAAAACAACCCCTGAGGCCGAATTTCTAATTAGGGGCAAAAACTCACACCACCGTCCCGTGCCTCCACAGTAACGCCCTGACAACTCAGGATCACCTTTTTAGGATGGTTTGAGAGATTAAAGTTTTGGAGAACTCTGTAGTGATGATTGTCAAATTTTATGATTTATTTCAATGTTTGAGAGAAATAAAGATTTGAGGAGAAGTCTGCAATGAGTATGGTCTTATTTCATGGCTTATGTCAAAGTTTTAAAAGGAATAATATATCTAGCAGGGATTAGTCTATTTACCCACAAAAACCAAGTTTTTCCAAAGAAATAGAACTTTTGAGAAGAAACATATATATATATATATATATATATATATATATATATATAAAGAACTAATCTATTTGTGTTAAACAAATAAAAGAAATAAGCTATTTAATTTGTTTTAAAATAAAAAGAACCAATCTAATTTGTCTTAACCAAAAAAGAACCAATCTAATTTGTTTTAAACCAAAAAAGAACCAATCTAATTTGTTTTAACCAAATAAAAAGAACCAATCTAATTTGTTGTGTTAAACAATTAAATAGAACTTATACACTTTCAAAGATGTGGGAAATAATTCTCAAACACACAACAAAATAGCCCTTTATGGGCACAAAAATAAAGGAAGTTTTCAGTTGGTTTGAAACTTCTTTGATATTAACTATTGCCCAGGAAAGTGAAAACAACCGGTCTGAACTTAAAAAATGAAATAGATCAAACATTCTTCTTCACAGCATCCATCTTCTTCTGGTGTGGGAGGGTAAGGGCAAGTTCAGTGTCTTTCCTGGGGAGGGAGTGTCCCGTTTTCAGAACAAGTTATTTCTGTTCCTTGGGGATTTGTTTGTGGCAGAAGTTGTTGGGCACAAGTTCATTTCATCTGGGGGAGAAGAGTTTTTGTGTGTGGAATAAGTCCAGTTTTTCTGCGGGAAAGCTTTTGCTTACGAGATCAGTCCAGTTCTGCTTGGGGGAAAGCTTTTGTCTGTGGAATAAGTTCATTTCATTCTGGGGGAGGGCTGTTGTGCGAGTCTTTTTCTTCTGGGGGAGGGCTTTTGTGCGCCCTGTGGGCGGAGGGCATCAGGCAGTTTGATAGGCATCATTCACATCTTCAGACAACGGTTTCATGTAATCTTGTCTTGTTCAGCTGCCTGTTCCTGGGTGCTTAGTCCATTCAGGCATGGGTGATGGATTGCGGGCATAGTAGCAGGTCGCAAACTTGAATTGTGTGTGTCATAGGGTAGTCAGGTCACTTGTCCTGACAAAGTGGACAGCTTTGCTCTGACCAGATCGATCTCAAAATCTGGCTTAGCGATTGTTCCAAACTTCTTTTTCAGGGGAGCACGGTCTCAGTTGTAGCATCTGCTGAGAGGAGCACCGGTCTCAGTTGTAGCATCTGTTGGGGTCCCGTTCACCCTCGTTTCGTTTCCAGCCGTCTCTAGCAGGACAGTCTGAGGCGGGATTCACTTCTGGCATCACTGGCAACTCCTCCTGAAGGAGTTCCGGAAATCCGTAGTCTTTCGAGAGAAGAACTGGACACCAAAAAACTTGCAAATTGTTAAATAAAACTTCAAGCCCCCCCCCCTTGGATCTCATGAGCCAATTGGTTTGGGGAAGGCCTAACTGTGGGTAATTCCTTAGTGAGTTAAATCTGTTAACTTAAACTAAATTCTGTAATTTGGCTATAATAATAATTGTTTCTTTAAACTTAAAATAAAATTCCATTCTTACTATCTAAAACATTTGTATTTAATGGCAAAAAACAAAACAACAACAAATGATTTCATTCTTCAGTGAAAATGAGTAATCACTCACTTTGATTTGAGGTTAGTTTTTAATTAGTAAGTTATTCTTAATTAGCATGATCATTGTAAGTGAGTAGCAGGAGACGTTTTATACTCACTTAAAATACTTTACCTTTTTCATAGTCTGTAGAAAAAGTCTAAACATACGTGCAACAAAATAGAAAAGTACAAATAACATACATACATACATACATATAGACATACATCCAGACATACAGACGTATAGACAGACATACAGCACTGTAGTAATAAAGAATTTACAATACAAACATGTGGTTCATCTGCTCAAAATAAGTCCAGTCTATAGTCAGAGTCAGTCGTGTTTTAAAAATATAGAACCACCACATTTCAAAATCAACCTTTCAAATCAACCTTTTGAATAGATCCAAACTCCAGGGCGTCCCCCATCTTTTTTTCTTTTTGGATCTGTTAAAAATAAATACCTGTTTATCAAATGACATATACAGTACCTGTTTATTAAACAACATATATAAAAGCAATGTGGTTTGTAGGTTTATCTGATTTATCCTACAGTACAACGTGCTTCTTAAATGATCCTTTAAATGGCTATGCTTTTGAATATAAAAATCAAAAAAGTTATTCTTTGTATAACTGATGATCTAATCAATGAATGAGCTGTTTCCCTTTATGAGCCATTATCAGTGTTAGTAGTGATTTATTCTTTATTATTTTTAGTTATTTCTAGGAAAACTTTCTAATATTCCCTTATTACATTATTATATAGGAATGAGTTGCCACTGAGTGTCAGGCAGGCTCCCTCACTCACAGTCTTTAAGTCTCAATTAAAAAACCCACTTTTATTCTCTCGCCTTTAACATGATGTGATTTGTTTTAATCCTCTCTGTAATATACACTGTTCACTATTTTAGTTAGTTTCTGTTGCTATTTTCATCTATATTTTGTTTTTGTTTTTTGTTTTCCTGTCTGCTTTGCTTGTTTGTTTCTATTGTATCTAAGATTTGAAAGCATAAAGCTACAAAAAAATGTTCTAACAATGTCAATTCCTTTGTGGCAAACCAGACCAACCAAAATGCACTCCCGTCAAGGATAATCTGCTATCCTTTCTTCAGCTCCACAAAACATTGTATGATAATCTGTAAAAAACAAAAAATATAAAAATTAACTTGTTTCAGGGTTATGAACTGGGATCATTATCTCTGTTTCATCACGGAGTTACAGGAAGCGGAAAAATAAGTTGTCAGACCCACATAAGTACAATATAAACTAAGAATCTTGTAGCCTGCGCTGGCAGGCTAAAATGAGCATATGTGTTTCATTAAATAAAATTAATCATAGCAGACTGCAGTTTTGAAACACGATACCAGGATTATTGACAGATCCACACAGATCCATACGGGGGGCATGACCTTTTGCTGGACAGTTGGCGTGGTTGACTTCAAGACCTGTTCTCTTTGTCTTTCTGGAGAACCTGTTCAGCCCCCTCTTGTCACAGCATCCAGTGAGATCTTTGTTTCTGGGTGAGATTTTTGTTTCTGGGTGCTAAATTGTTCATCGTCTTTGCCTTTGCTTTGCCGAGTCTTTGTGGTGTCTTTTGCTCGGATAAAAGTCCAGTGCACTGCCCTCGTTCAGTGCAATTGTTTTTTAAGCCCCTCAAATGTTTATTTTGAGCAGGGTAGCCTGGGAGTCTAGCCATGTTGTTCTCGTTGAAGTCACAGTGAGCCAGTTTCTGGACAAGCCCTTAATATTAAATCTGATCCGATCCAATCAATAACCACAGTAGCTGTAATTCAAAAAATCAGACGTTGCATGTGTTTTTGACATGGCCCTATCCTAAATGCATGTACTACTAACTATGTGTTCTCCTAAGTGTCGTGAGGTCCATCAGACTTACGCTTCCCGCTCCACAAACACCGTGAGGCTGCTTCTAAGAAAAAAAAGAGAAAATAGAAAAATGTAAAAATCTTTAACAAACCAGGTTCAAAGTAATCATGTTATAAGCATTTACCTTGAATAGAGTCACCTCTGTAATTCTGGTTTGCACAATGGAATTTAAAATGTTGATTTACATAAAAGTGAATTTTCAACAGAGGCATCCTATTAATCTGATCTGCATAACAGATCTAAAATCATTAATTTACGTATGAGTAAAATTGTCAATTTAACCTGAAACTAGAAATTTTGTAGCCCAATTATATTTCAGAAAATATCATGCACTGTTTTTTTAGGACCACTTTGATAGCATAAATGATAATTAGCCAATTCATTGAGTTTTCAAGATCCGTCCTCTCTTCGGATTTATTTGTGTACTGTTTTTAATTTTTTATGTTAAAACGGCACCGTGGGATGCTCTCATTTTTTGTCAATTTATTGAAATTGTTAAGATAAGTCCTCACTTACCACTTTTCAGTGGTTCACTTATCAAAAGTCAAAGCATGGGCTGGATGATTTTGCCCTGTGGTTCCAAGTTTCAATGTTTAAAGTCCAATTCCCACTTATTATAAACTGAGATCCAAATTATGTCCTAAATAGAAAAGTATTGATTAAAATAAAAATGTGTATTCAGTCAAGGCGTGTCTGTGAGTGCTACGGTACTTCCCGTTTTAATATTCCATATTATTATTATTACTGTATACACAACCCCAATCTGTTTGAATAAAAACAACCCTTACTGCTGTCAAAGCCTATGCATTGCATGGTCAAACGATATGTTATTCTAATTCCCTTTCAAATTTACCAGACCTCTTTTTGCCATTAATGGTCATAATTTATGCAAATCAATATCAAAATTAGGTTTTAACAGTGAAATGTGTCTTTTACTCCTGGAGAGTTAGCTGGATTCTTGTGCATATGTAACCTACTTGCTGAAAAGTTACTTCTAATAAAGCATTTTTATTATAGGGAAGAGTGTTTTCTTTAACCTATTTAAATCAAAGATGTTAATAACATTAACATCAACGGGTATCTGCTTTATATAACTCCTAAAAGGAAACAGCTCTTAAAATCTACCTAACTGTGAAACAGCTTTTAAAATCCAAAAAACATATTTAATGTATGCTAAAAAAAAACATTGAAAATTATTAATTTAAACTGAGCGTTTCAACTTACAATCTAGTCAAATTTCTATTTGACAAGAATACTGTACTTTTTTATTCTTTATAAGTGTCAAAGTTTTATCAATTTAGTTAAACTTTTAAAAGACAGAATTTACTGGCAAGTCTAAAAATAAATTTCTGCTAAATTTGTCTAAGACTTGTTATCCTAAAATGCCTAAACTTAATTTTGATCTGATTATGGTTGTTAATTTAAATTAACAAGCTTATTATAAAAGTTTAAATAGTCAATAATTGTAATTCAATGCAGTATACCGGTAATACTTTCTCTACTTCCCATTTATTTTGCATTAAATCCAAATATATTCCGTGTTTTATCAACATCCTATGCGACTGCTATAAAAACATCCAGTTCCTCTCAACTTCACCTCGCAGTAACAGACTCTCCCTACTCAGAATCTGATAACATGAACTGAACCTCTCTGGATGACCAAGATAAAACTGTTTTTGTTTCATGAATGTTACTTTTCTGTTCCCCTCAGATAATCACAGGTGTCTGTGAGCATAGTTGCCAAGTCCGATTATTACAAGCTACTCTGGGCTTTTTATTTTCTGTAGTCGCTTATTGTGGTTACTTGGGCTTACTTTGAACGTAAAGTCGCTTATTTGGGCTTGTTATTCATTGCACTTTATTCTTCGTCTAGAGTGACAAGACCACGCTAAAATTAGCTCCAATAAGTGGGGAAATATGGGAAAAAAAATATATATAATTAAAAAATGGGAGAAAAGGGCGCACACTTAGCATGGTTAGCTGTTCAATTTTTAGTTTATTTTTACTAAGTTGTACGCAGCTTTCATGAATGTCTATTGTTGTTATTGTCAATTGTTGTCATCACTCTTCGTCTAAAATTCAGATCCCTCTAGTCAAAGTCAAAGTCAAAGTCAACTTTATTGTCAGAACTGCAATATGTACAGGACGTACACAGAATTGAAATTGCGTTTCTCTCAGTCCCTCGGTGCAACAGTAACCGTTTAAACATTGAAACACTGAAACATATAATAATAGACATAAGCATAAAATAGTAAAGCTGTAACACTGTCCTGAGTTTTTGCATAGTGGTACAAGAGTATGAAAATTTACACCAACTCTAAAACTAAAACACTAAACATTTAATGAACATAATACTGTCCTGAGTTTTTGCATACTAGTATAGAAAAAAGTATAAAAAGTACAACTATAAAATAAACTAAAGGTTCTAGCATTGACATTTGCAAAGTGGCAAAGCAGCATATGAGTTAATGTACACAGTATATGTATGAGGTAGTAGTTGATGTTGTTATAGAGGCAAAGTGGCATATGCAGTAAGGCACATTGGGCATCCTTAAATAAGGCTGGTCAGAGAATACTGTATATGTATCAGCAGTAGTGTAGATATAAAAGTAGTGTAAATGTAAACAGTAGTAATAAATGTAAGCAGTAGTAATAAATGTAAACAGTATTAATAAATGCAAACATTGAATGTAACCAGTAGTATGTAAACAGAGAATGTAAACAGTAGTATGACTATAGGCAGTAATGTAGTACAAACATTAGTGCAAATATGAGAAGTAGTGCAAACTGAATGAGCACATGACCGAGAGTTTAGTGAATAACCCGTTTGATGACACAGAGTCCAGTGTTAAAATCTTTGTGTTGAGTGGTAATGTGTGAGAAAGTTTTTTGTGTTAAGGCAGTTCAAATGGGAGGGGAGGCAGAGCAGGCAGAGTGTTTAGCATTCTGACTGCCTGATGAACAGAGCTGTCTCTCAGTCTACTGGTTCGAGCCTGGAGACTCCTCAGTCTCCTCCCTGATGGCAGCAGTCTAAAGCGGCTGTGTAGTGGGTGTGTGGGATCACCTGCCATGCAGTGGGCTTTCCGAGTGAGGCGTTTGCTGTGTAAGTCCTGCAGTGAGGGCAAGGAGGTGCCGACGATCTTCTCAGCTGCTTTCACGATGCGCTGGAGGCTCTTGCGTAAATGAGTCCCAGAGGCTTAATGGGATTAATCTGTATAAATATGCAAAATGTATCTTTATTTTTTAGAGTGGATATGTTTTTCAAAGTGTTCAGCATAATTTTGCCGTTTGTATGCAACGCCATAATAAATGTATGTTTATACTGGTTAAAAATGGTCTTAGTTTTACACAATGGGGTGGGTTGCTAGTTGGGCTTGTTTTGTGCTTGTTTTGGGCTGGTCACTTGCTTCTGTCGCGATATCTGGCAACATTGTATCAAAGTTCTCAATGACAGTAAGGCCTCTTGAATTCTTGCTTCGTCATCATTCAGCTTTTTCAACAGAACTATTTCGATAAAAATTGGTAAGCAAATTCTCAGTTTCTTTTTGCAGAGAAAACACAAATTTGAAACGTTTGGTTTCACAGTATGACTATATATTTACGGATTTAGATGGACGAGTGGAGCCTCGGCTGTCTGTTAGCATTAGCTTAGCTTTCATTTCCGATAAAAAACGTAATTTTTGGATGATATAAAATCGGATCTTTCGCCGTTAGATTTTCATGATAAAAACGGATCTGTCCGCTTGGTTCAGCGAAACAATTTGGAGTCTTTCTCGCTAAAATTTTATTAAATCGGGTTGCTCTGTGAGCGCCAGGCCTACTGTTAAAACGACCGAATTTAACATTGTCAAGCCTGTAAAACCTAAAATATGTGGATTTGAATTTTATAAACAAGATTGATCAAATTCTAAAATCTTTGTGTAGCATTCGGCTACATTCATGATTTTAAAAAAGTATTTAAATATTTATTTTATATTTAACCATAAGTTTTTAGTTCCTGTATATCAGAGATGATTATGTAACCTTTTATAATTTTTCTTAATATCAGGAAAAATACAATGGTAAATATTTGCAATCAATCCTTTCTCAGTCACGTTTTATATGGAATGCTGAATAAGAATGTAATAATTTGTATTTATGTGTCCTCAGATCCACCGAGAATTCTTCAAGCAAGTCAATCAAATTTCTTGGTTTGTAAAATTATTTAAATAAAAATCTACTTCTTAACTAACAACTTTAGTTCTCGTGCCATTTTTATTTATTTATTTATTTATTTTATGTATGTTTCATTAGTACTCTCCTCTCTGTTAGCACAGTTACTTTTCTCGTAAGTAAATATAAATCTTCACACAGACGGGGGAAGGAGGGGGTGGGT
>JBBPBX010003393.1:0-12353 GCA_038048925.1 Garcialebias charrua
GGTTCAGCTCAGTCTTATAAATAGCACCCTCTCACAGTGTTGCACAACCAGTTGGCTGATGACAATAATACTTTTTGTTTTGCTAAAAACAAGTGATACGCCGGTGTCCCCATCTGCTGATGAGGGATTTTAATAGTTAACGTTTGTTGTTTTGGAGATGAGCGTTTTTTATTTTTATTTTATGGAATGGAACAAGGAATGAAAGTAAACCTTAATGTTTTTGGTGATAGATGTTCAAGTGAAGAACAGAGGTAGGTTTTTGTTTTTGCTTGTCCAAGGGTGGCAGTTCCTGGTGAAAAGATGGAGCAATTGTAGCCACCGCCAGGTGCAGTGGTGGAACCAGGGGGTTCAGGGGGTAGATTAATCTTCAACCACCCCAATCATTTGAGAAAACTATACTGTACTTTTAAACAATATAAAAACTAGAAAGCATTCTTCACATCTAGCTGCAGTCATACACCAAAATGTCCGTCAGAGCCTCACTTACTTTTCAAATGATCAAGCTCACGATACAAACGGAGGATATTTCCATTTCCCTTTTTTGCTCTGACCAGGGACAATTAGTCCTCCATGAGTAACGAATGGTAAAAAAAACGATGCATTCTGAGAAGCATACTGCCTAAAGGTGGTTTTGTGTTTGGAGCATTAGCTAGTAGTTGGATGACGAGGGGAACAAAACCGGGACGGTGGGTAGCTGGGTCCAACAAATCCGAAGCGTGTTTATGCTTACAACGCCCATCCCTAGATTCTTCACGCAGTTATCCCAACATGTAAGGCGCCGACCTCGCCTTCTTTTACGAAGCCTGAAGCCAAAAAGGTTCATCGTCGCTTGATGTTTCATCTCGCCCTCTGATGGGGTGTGGGTTCAGTTTACTGAAGAGCATCTTTCTTGTTGTTATCTTCTCTGATTGGTAACAGATGTAAGGCTTCAGAAGTTTAAGAATCAAGATACAGCATTATGAATCAGATTAGGAGTTTTACTGGTCCTCATGGGTCCTGATATCAGCAGCCACGCATTCATAGTTCAGGTGAGTCTAAAGAATCTTTTTTTTTTTTCATCCGAGTTTCGTAATCTTGGCAAATTTTGGTTGCACTGACCTCTGGTAGTTTGGTAGTTTTATGGCTCATGGAAACTTTGGTTGAAAACGGAAAAAAAAGAGGAAAAACATTTCAAACCCTGCACTGCACATTGTAACACAACACCAATGCGTTTGCCTTTGGGTTTAGACCAAATCTTCCTTTATACTTGAACGAGTTTAGTTTCAGAACAAATAAGCAGTTATTTTAGTTTTTAACCGACCATTTATAAGCTTTTGTGTACATCTGATGGTAAACGTGTTCTTTAAGACCGTGGAGTAAGTAATCAGTAGAAAAATCTGTATAGAGGCTGCTCAGTGTGAGTTTCTTGTGAAGACCTGAGGATTAAAGATGGGCCTCCCTGCTCTGGGGCCCTTTTTTCCTGTACATGCACGGGTTGTTTAAGGACACAGTGAACCAGGCTACCCAATCTAGAGGAGGCCAGGCAGGGGGAACGTTTGACAGGACAGCCAAGTGGAATAAACTCTCCAAATTGTAAGAGCTCCAGCTGCTGGATAAATGTGAAAGGGAGTAACGAGGGGCTGGAGGAGGGAGAAGATTGTCTCAAAGTAAGAAGAAAAGGAGGAGCTGGTTCTCCAGGAGGACAGAGAATGCTGGATTTATGGACACTGCTAAGATTAAGAAGGAAGAAAAGAACAAAAGTAGAGGATTGAGAGGGGTCTGAAAGAGTTTTTCTAAGGGTGATATTAAAGTTACAGTATAAAAAAATGCACATCAACTTTTCAGCTACATCTATTATTAGATGTGAAAATGCCAAAAACAAAGTACGGGTTTTGAAAGAAAAACCATTGGGGGGTGGGGGGTTGTGTTGCACTAAACTCCATATTGTAGCCCAGAACAGAGTATTCTCAGTGACAATCGGTCGCACCTGCACTTCAAGGAGAAAAAGAAGGAGCTGCCATAGAGACGTTTCCCCCGTCCCCCTCCCTTCGTTACCTTTCTTTTTCCCCTCTTCTGCATTTCTATCCTTCTGTCGCTGCCCTTACTGTGTGAGCGCGTCTGGGTCCCGCTGGAGAGGCTTTGTGAACACTGGAGCCCTGACTGGCCCACGGGGGCCCGGTCCATGAATACCCACACTGTGAGAGCCGCCCTTTCACTTCACACCACTTTCTCTTCGGGAATGCTTGAGCAATGAGGTAAGGAGCTCACGCACACCCTGTCGCGTCCACACACAAGCCAGAAGTGTACAAGTGCGTGCACATTTTCTCACCCCCCCGGTTCATTCTCACGCGGCCGACCCGTGCGTCCGCATACACACCGTACTTTACACACAAACTGAGAGAATCACGCGGCGATGAAAAGCCGGTGTTTTTGTGTGTGAACCCTCTCACCCAGGACTTACATCCTGAGAGCCTTTCTCCTCCATCGGACCCTGCCAAGTTCTCCCTCTAATTAAAGATCGGAGGGTCCAGTAGCATGCCCCTTCCCCAGCCGCCTGAGTACAGTGCAAGAGGAATGTGAATGGCGGCGGTGATTAACAACGTCTCAGGATTTTTAATTCCACTCTAAATAGTGCGCTTGGCCGCTAGACTGATGGCAGCGTTGCAGAGGGGGCCGGTCTTCAAGACGGACTTCAGTTGGCAAATGAAAGTCCACAAAAGTATTTTAACAGACGTTTATAGCTCCAGACTGAGGTTTACATACAGTAACCATAAACTTCAATGACACACAAATATGTGACCTAAAAAGGGAGGCAGGAGCAGGTAGTGCGATGCCAAGAGGTGCAGAGTTTTGTGTGGGGGGTCTCTTTTGGAACTCCAGTTCAGAAAACGCCCAGGTTAAGTTATCTGGTTATTAAATTGACCCCTAAGGTAGAAACTCACTGATCGGCAACTGTTGGGCGACGAGGTGACAAATTTGAAGTGTAAGGAAATACGCAAACATTCAATTCCAGTTTCACTGGAGTGTGAGGGTTTGTGACCACCGGCTCGTGTGGACAGTTGTTGAAGATCGTGGCCTGTTTTTTCAACGCGTGGCTTAACTCAACTAAACTCCATTATAAGACATGCACATTTTTCTGTTGCCCACCTTGGCAGTCTCCGTTGTGTTTATGAATTGATGTACTGGAGAAGACTTCTGAATTAAAGAAAAAGCTAATTTGGAGCAGTTTTTTTATTATTATATGCCCTTTGAAAGATGTACTATGGTAGTTTTCATCGGTCAACTTTCTTTTGTCCCATCTGTAACTTCTGATCTGTTCAAGATGGTTTAATTATTTAAAGGGGACCTCAGATGTATTTTTTAAATTTTTATGGTATTTCTGTGGGATATCCAGACCCTATTCCTTCAATTTAATGCACAAAATAATTATTAGATAATCAATTATACCCTTTTTAATTCTGCCATTTTTAACTTTCGTTTTGAACGACCGGTTTCTTGAAGTCCACGCCCTTCAACGATCTGTTCACGCCCTCTGTAACAGCCAGTATCTGTAATGTGTTGTTGTTTTAAAATTAGCTCTTTTTTTATTACTCATTTGACTTACTGTTAGTGTTAGCTTAAGATAACTTACCGAAACCCGTCTGAGCGCGCCGCAGTTTGCTGCTCCTTTTAGCATTAGACCACCCGAATCCGAAGCTAATGTTAGCTTGTTCCTCTTCCGGTTTTCGCCAGCTCCGCTCGTTGCACGCGGAGATTTTGGGAGTTATCGCTGTTCCAGTGAAGACAACACAAAGTTCACCAAGTGTCTCCCGTAAATTAATCTGTAAGGAGAAGGTCCTCTTGCTGCGAGCCTGCTGCGAGGCTGCTGCAAGGCTGTACAGTTGAAGCTCCGCTCCATCGCGCCGGAAGAGGGTCCCGTCGAACCCGGTCCTTACGCCGGCGGTCCGCTCGTTTAATTTTTACCGGCTGCGCGTTGGCAGCGATCGCAAATACACTAAAAATTGAACTAAAACATAAAAATAACAATTATACTTTATTTATAAAGCCATTTAAAAAAACACAGCTGCAACAAAGTGCTGTACACATGAAATTAAGAACATATAAACAAAAGATGAGATGAAATCATGAAAAACAACAGTCATGTGTTTAATACAGAAGTGGGTTGAGCCTAACCAGGGGTTGCTAGGTGAGGGGCTGGACTCAGGTTTGATCTGATTGGCTGCGGCTTGGCTGCGGCTTGTGACGTCAATAAATGCAGGAAGTGTGAATCCTGGTGTATTTATCAAAAATAAATAAATCTACTTAGAGTAAATAAACCACTGGGTGCATTTTTTTGGCACAAGGACTGTTTTTTTATGAAGTAAATACCCAAAGTTTAGTAAAAAAACATTAAAAAGTGAATTTTGCATGTGTGGTCCCCTTTAATGAAACTTGACACACATTTGTACCACCACTAGATGGCGTGTTAAATACTCTTTTCATCACTCCAGCTCTAAGGTCAAGGTCATGAATCAAGGTCAAAGTGTATACAAGGTCTTTGCTTGTCTGGGCTATAGCTATAGATTGCTGTATCACTTTGGCGACTGCACTCTTGCTTTTGTTTCCCACTCATTCAGCTGCTCCCTTCTTCAGGGGTCGCCTCAGTGAGCAGACTCTCACACAGATTTGGCAATTGTTTTAATAATAATAATAATAATGTATTTTTCTGTCATCTGTGTATGTTTCCCATACACAGACGAAATTCGTCTCTGCATTTAACCCAACCACCACCAGGTGGTGCAGTGAGCAGCCAGAAAGCGCCCGGGGAGCTATTTTACACCGGATGCCCGGCGTGACACAACCACAGACCACCAAGCTACCACAGCCCACATGTGTGGAGCAGAGGGTTGCCATTTAGGGCCCACAGGGGAGCAGATGGTGGATGCGGGATGGGGGATAAGAGCCTTGTTCAAGGAGGCAATTGAGGGTGTCTCACCCTTTCCACTTTTATTTTGTTGTTACAGTCAGCAGGGGGCTTTAAACCTTTAAATCACAGGTTCACTTCTCTAACCTCTGTGCCACCGCTCCACGCTATATGCTGTACTTCTGTTAATGATCATTATTTATCACTGGTGTGGTTTTTGGACCTGGATGTGTTTTCTGTCTGACAGAGCTCATGTGGAGGTGTTTAAATACACCCCTGGTGCTCTTCAGATGCTTTGGAGACATCTGGGACAAAATCAAGAAACAATGACTCAGCAAACATTTTGAAGGAAAACTTGTTGCACAAATGTTTTTGATCGTAACTCAAGCACCATGATTGTGACTGAGCCTCTGTGACTTGAGAGACATTTTGGAGAGTTCCTTACAAGTGCCGTTCACCAACGAGTCACTAACAGTCTCAGGTCAGTGGATAATGGTGTGTCGGCCCTGGGATGGACTGGGAACCAGTCCAGGGTTGACCTACCACTGACCTGATATTTTCTTCAGTGACTTTGAACTTGGCAGAAAACTATAAACTCAGTCTGAAAAGTCTAACATTTTACACATCTTCACACAAAATCTAAATGATTAACATTAAGTCGGTGCACTGCACTTACATGTTAATTAAATGTTTTAATCAACGTTTAATTTTTTATCTTAAATTGTCAGTAGAACCGCCAATAGCACATATTCTGTACTTTGCATCACCAAGAAGCTTGTATGGGCTTCAGCAAAAAAATAAAAAAATGGTGATTTATGTACAAACCATCAGTTAATGGTGCAAAATGTGTTTCGTACATTTTTACATTTAGTCTAAAATAGCCGAGAAGTCGTTTTTATGAAATTGTACTCTAAACCATATGAGACAATCTGAGTTAAAGAAAGATCATACCTGTTATCTCTTGGGGAAATTTTAGGTTTCAGCCAAGCTCCAAAACAGACTACAGTAGTTTTATTAAACTCACTTCGTAGTACACCACTCAGCACAAAGAGAGTACTTAATAATCGTAAGAAAAAAGTCGGTACCCACTTGGTGCCAAGGAGAGCCTGTAATGGGCTGACTCATCACAATCAGAAAGCTCAAAGAGCTCGTAACCTAAAAAGTCTGAGGAACGCCATCTGCAGCCTCCAAGATCAGCTCCAACTTGTGCGTCTGAATACAAATGACTGGAAATGAAGCCACTTTGCCACTGTCTGGAAAACAACAATTCACCCCGGGCTGAGTGGGAAATGGTTTGGACCATCACAAACTGTCAAGGAACTGCTGAGGTTTGCCAAAAGCAAGAAGCTGATGGAATACCAGTCCTCGACTAGAGTCAAGAAAAATGAAGATTGCCAGTGGACTGATCAGCTGTCTGGCCACAGTGATGATGTTTACATGGGTAAAAATATTTTACTATTTAACTTGATTGGCCCTCAGCAAAACAATGCCAGCTTTTTTGTTTTATCTCGCCATGAAAAGGACTCGGCTAAAAACTGCAAACATATGCGTTTTTTATTTTATGTATACAGTATTATGTGGTTAGATTTTGGCACCTAAGTAGACAATTACACCTTTGATTTTTATACTACTACACCCTAGTAGACATTAAACAACAGTAAAGATGCACAAATGGTAACTAACACATTTAGAATATAGTCTATTGATGATGTATTATCATTCCTGTTAACGTAGTCCCTGACCAGATGTTTAGAGGAATAAAGGTGGGGCATGCAGCATCATTCCACAGATCCTTTGTGTTGCAGCAGGGACTAGTCGGGGCTCAACATAAGCGGTTTGTTTGTCCGAGATAACCTATTTCTGTCTCAGACAAACAAATGTCACCTCAAGGTTGTCCGGTGGACAACCAAGTGAAATAGAGATAAATTAAAGTTCTCCATGCCCGCAACAGTGTTCTGTCATCGGTAAAAATAAAAGGGGAGAAACGATGTGTGTTTTGGTCTTGTTAAAATCATTCAGTATTATACAGGGATGAAACAGACACTGCTTTCAGCAAATAAAGAGAACCAGAGTCCCAGTTTGACCCAATCAGAGCAGAGCGGGTCATGCGGTCTGATACACGGCTGGTGATGGAAGTGATCCCAACTGCAGGTGAGAGCACCACACGCCAAACTCCCCGAGACTTTTCCATCTAAAATCTAACTTTGTATTAAACGTTAATGTGTTCTGATCATCGTCATCGTACAGACATGTACAACTTGCATGCGAGACTAAACGAATAAACAGAGCGCTCAGCCTGAGTGTTGCCCACAGTTAAAGAGGAGACTGTATCTGCTACTTTACTTCTTATAATTTAACATCAACATTAAAAAAACAAATATTTATGCCCCAGATTATAACAAAGATGCGTCTCGGTTTAACTTTTTTCAAAAAAAAAAAATTACCTTAAACTCACAAAGTTCTCAGTGAGGGTCTGTGTTTGTAGTTTATCATTAATATCTGCTTAATTCAATTATACATGGTGTTTTAATATTAACGTGTTGTTGCTGGTTGGATGAGCTCAACTTGATTATATTTTACTATATACAGTACAGGTATGTAACTATACTGTGATAAATGTAATAAATGATCAATATGAACAATAAATAAATTACTACATGAGCTGAAATCTTAAGCCTCCCTGGTAAGGTCTATTCAGGGGTTCTGCAGAGGAGGGTCCGTCGGATAGTCTAACCTCGGATTCAGGAGGAGCAATGTGGTTTTCGTCCTGGTCGTGGAACACTGGACCAGCTCTACACCCTCAGCAGGGTCCTGGAGGGTTCGTGGGAGTTTGCCCAACCAGTTTACATGTGTTTTGTGGACTTGGAGAAGGCATTCGACCGCGTCCCTCGGGGAGTTCTGTGGGGGGTACTCCGGGAGTATGGGGTACCAGGCCCTTTGATACGGGCTGTTAGGTCCCTGTACGACCGGTGTCAGAGCTTGGTCCGCATTGCCGGCAGTAAGTCAGGCTCGTTTCCAGTGAGAGTTGGACTCCGCCAAGGTTGCCCTTTGTCACCGATTCTGTTCATAACTTTTATGGACAGAATTTCTAGGCGCAGCCAAGGTGTTGAGAGGATCCGTTTTGGTGGCCTTAAGCTAGATTCATAGTCGACGCGTCGCGCAGCGCGCGAGGGTGTGCCCTCCAAAAGTGACGCAATTTCACAGTCCCCGCCCCTGCGCGTTGGCCCCGCGCAGGGGATTAGCGCGTGCCGTGCACCTCTGAATTTTTGAAACTCCGCAAGCCTAGAGCGCGCGCCGCGCTCAGTGACGTACGGACTGGGCTCAAAACAAGATGGACGCTTTCGAAGCTGCTCTGGCTGAACTCATCCGCATGTATCGCCATTTGTATGATCCCTCTATGAGAGAACACAAAGATGTGCAACTGGCACAGAGTTCATGGAAGGAGATTGCAGAAGCGATGCAGAAGGAGGAAGAAAAACATGCGGGATCGCTTCGTGAAGGCCAAAAAGAGGGTGATCAGAAGTGGCGATCCTGGCACCAACAAACCGGTGCCAATCCTCGTTGTGGAGCTGAGTTGGCTGTCGAGTTTTATAAAACACAGAGAAAAGGACACAAATATGGAAAAAGAGGTAAAAATGAAAGAAAAAAAAAGTTAGTACTGCTTTTATTACAGCTAGCTTAGCATGGAATACAGCAGGCCATGCTGTGCAGCCTGCCGTGTTGTTTCCCCTTTGTCGTCATAGATATAAACAATAAACTGTGAGAATGAATGACCAAAACATGGCTTAATGAAAATATAAATCAAGCTGCTGACCAGTAAATGTGAAATAGTGGAAATAACCATTTTAGATCTGCACACCTCAACTGTAAACAAATTTAGCCTGTGTGTGTGTTGATGCTTCACCTTCTGTTTATTAGCAAATAGCACTTTGAGATTTTCATTAATGAAAAGTGCGTTATAAATTGAATTCATTATTATTATTATTATTATTCTGTTTATTAAGCTAACAATTACACAAACATTTGTTTTTATTTAACACATATGTGCATTGTATCCGTTACCGTTTCATTTTGTACTGATGGATGTCAATGTCTGTTTTTTAGCCTGAAGAAACACCACAGAGCCAAGCACAGGACGATACATGGTGCCTCGACCAGACTGTCACCCCATTCGACCAGACCCTCACCCCCATGGACCAGACCGTCACCACCATCGACCATGAGTACATCACACCCATCGTCTCTCACAACCTCACGCCTACTGGCCATGAAACTGGCAGTACTTCAAATGCAGGGTGTTTTCCTCTGCGCAGGTCCTCCACGCCAATTCCTCCCTGTCCAACGGTGCCCATACCCGTACCACCTCGACACTTGCCAGGGTCAAGCAGCAGTAGCAGAAGCGACAGCCCTAGCATCAGCTCACTCCGTTGGTGTTGGTGAAAACTTTTTATACTTTTATACTACTATGAAAAAGTACTATGCAAAAACTCAGGACAGTATTAACACTTTATTTCATTTTATGTTTATTAAATGTTGGTGAAAACTTTTTATACTTTTATACTACTATGAAAAAGTACTATGCAAAAACTCAGGACAGTATTAACACTTTATTTCATTTTATGTTTATTAAATGTTGGTGAAAACTTTTTATACTTTTATACTACTATGAAAAAGTACTATGCAAAAACTCAGGACAGTATTAACACTTTATTTCATTTTATGTTTATTAAATGTTGGTGAAAACTTTTTATACTTTTATACTACTATGAAAAAGTACTATGCAAAAACTCAGGACAGTATTAACACTTTATTTCATTTTATGTTTATTAAATGTTGGTGAAAACTTTTTATACTTTTATACTACTATGAAAAAGTACTATGCAAAAACTCAGGACAGTATTACACTTTATTTCATTTTATGTTTATTAAATGTTGGTGAAAACTTTTTATACTTTTATACTACTATGAAAAAGTACTATGCAAAAACTCAGGACAGTATTACACTTTATTTCATTTTATGTTTATTAAATGTTGGTGAAAACTTTTTATACTTTTATACTACTATGAAAAAGTACTATGCAAAAACTCAGGACAGTATTACACTTTATTTCATTTTATGTTTATTAAATGTTGGTGAAAACTTTTTATACTTTTATACTACTATGAAAAAGTACTATGCAAAAACTCAGGACAGTATTACACTTTATTTCATTTTATGTTTATGGATATTAAATGTTGGTGTTGGTGAAAACATTTTATACTTTTATACTACTATGAAAAAGTACTATGCAAAAACTCAGGACAGTATTACACTTTATTTCATTTTATGTTTATTAAATGTTTTAGTGTTTAAATAGTTATTGTTGCACCGAGGGACAGAGAGAAATGCAATTTCAATCCTGTGTATGTCCTGTACATATTACTGTTTTGAGAATAAAGCTGACTTTGACTTGACTTTGATTCAAATGATACATTTGTAATGCATAATTACACATTTATCAATTATTTTTAGACAGCATGCAATTTTTGCACACATTAAAATCAAAACACTATTTCTACAGGTTTCTCCACATTCCACTTCACATTCCTGGTGAAATAAAGGCTACTACACATTGAGATTTTTCGTGTCAGGTAGCAATGCTTCATTTTAATGCAATATGGGACTTATATTTACAATGCCATTTCAGGTTTCCAAATAATTCTAACATCTAATGTTCTTACAATTATAAAAAAGTCTTTCATACCAAATTTTATGTAATACAACTGTTAGTGGCTTTGTAAATACAATATGCAAACAAAACAGACGGAAAGCTGAAGTGGATATTTCAATGTGGTTTCATTTTATTTAAAATCATTAACATTCAAATACATATAGCAATATACAATATACAAGCTTGGCACACCTCAGAGACTATCAGGGAAACCGTAGTTGCACCAAGTTTGTAGCTGGCTGCTACCTGAAGCCAGGGTTCTTAAAGTCACTGCCAAAGGCTCGGGTAATGTCACAGGGCTGCTGTGGGTCCTTCCATGTCGTATGAAAGGCGAAATACGATGTAGCAGGTCATCAAATCGGCGTGCAGACATGCGGAAGTAACTGAAGTGCATTTCTTCGTCAATTCTCCGCATCGGCATCACCACCCACCAGTACGTCTCTGAGGGTGTAATGGCCGAACATACCATCTCCTTCTGCGTCTTCTTCGTCTCATTAAAATTGCAAGACACAATAACTGTTGTTCTATTATAATTTGCTCCTCTAATAAAGACAGTTCAAGAATGAAGCGAGCGGGAAGCCATTTTGTTTGTGTTGTGACGTCAAACAGTTCTTCTTCTACGGTAGATTTCTTCTTCTACACCCTTTCTTGTAACATATGCACATGTTGTAGAGGCTACTGCCACCTGCTGGCCCGTAAAAGAACAGCACTTTGCCATGCTCCGCCGTGCGTCAACCATAAACACAGGGGCGAAACTATGAACGCATTTCGCCGTGCGGCACAGTGCACGCGCGGCGCGCGCGCTCCAGCCTGCGGACCAAAGCGAAAGTCTAACTCAGCCTTTAGAATTGCTTCTCTGTTTTTTGCAGATGATGTGGTCCTATTGGCTTCATCAGGTCGTGATCTACAGCTTTCGCTGGAGCGGTTTGCAGCCGAGTGTGATGCGGCCGGGATGAGGATCAGTTCCTCCAAATCCGAGGCCATGGTCTTGAGCCGGAAAAGGGTAGCATGCCCTCTCCGGGTCGGGGAGGAGGTCCTGCCCCAAGTGGAGGAGTTTAAGTATCTCGGGGTCTTGTTCACGAATGAGGGAAAACTGGAGCGTGAGATCGATAGGCGGATAGGTGCAGCGTCCGCAGTACCGGTCTGTCGTGGTGAAGAGAGAGCTGAGTCAAAAGGCAAAGCTCTCAATTTACCGATCGATCTACGTTCCCACCCTCATCTATGGTCATGAGCTTTGGGTTGTGACCGAAAGAACGAGATCTCAGATACAAGCGGCTGAAATGAGTTTTCTCCGCAGGGTGTCTGGACTCTCCCTTAGAGATAGGGTGAGAAGCTCAGTCATCCGGGAGGGACTCGGAGTAGAGCCGCTGCTTCTCCACATCGAGAGGAGCCAGTTGAGGTGGCTCGGGCATCTGGTTAGGATGCCTCCTGGACGCCTCCCTGGTGAGGTGTTCCGGGCATGTCCCACCGGGAGGAGACCCAGAGGAAGACCCAGGACACGCTGGAGGGACTATGTTTCTCGGCTGGCCTGGGAACGCCTTGGGATTCCCCCAGAGGAGCTGCTCCAAGTGGCTGGGGAGAGAAGTCTGGGCCTCCCTACTTAGGCTGCTACCCCCGCGACCCGACCCCGGATAAGCGGAAGACAATGGATGGATGGATGGATGGATGAGCTGAAATCCTGTAAATATCCCTTTGAACAAAAGTGGGGAAATCTGTCAGTCAGGCAATTAAAAAAAATACTGTTATGTTAAGTAAACTAG
>JBBPBX010003393.1:20740-32059 GCA_038048925.1 Garcialebias charrua
GTGACCTCGACTCTGTAGCTTGGTAGCACGGTGGCGCAGTTGGTAGAGCTGCGGCCTATCGGCGAGCAGGTTGCCCCGGTTCAAATCCAGGACGAGGACCCTGCTAGGTGGAGTTTGCATGTTCTCTCCGTGCATGCATGGGTTTTCTTCAGTTTTCCCCATACAGACTAAAAACATGCATGTTAGTCTGATTGGTAACTCTAAATTGTCTCTAAGTGTAAATGAGAGAGTGAATAGTCGTTTGTCTAGTTTGTCTATGTATCCCTGTGATGGACTGGAGACCTGTCCAGGGTGTCCCTGGCCTCTCAGTAAAGATAATGGATGGATGGATGGACTTTGTAGCTTGGGTGATGAAAAGTGTATGCATCACTGTCTATGGATGCTGTGTACTGTATGTGTATGAAGTTTTATTTAGTTATCGTTCGCAGATCAGAAGTTGTGAGTGGGACAGGAGAAAGTTTACCTATGGATGGACACAGACAGTACCACAATAAATTCCACTTTTTGATGAGCGTATAATAAACTATTTACTGGTTTGCTAGAAACTCACCTTTTACCTAAAAAAAATGCATTTAAAAACTGATCTGTCCTTCATTCAACATGTTTTGATATGCTGGTAAAGACTCTCAGTCATACAGGTTAAAAAAAGGTTAAAAACAAAAACAGCTGGACTATTAATCTATAGCTGAAGGCGTTTTGCTTCCCATCATGGAGACTTTATCAATTCAAATGTCTGACTTTTTTTTTTCCAGATGCTTTGGATGCGTTTGATAGAATGTAAAGCACTAACCACACCCAAAACTATTAACTTGTTTAATAGTTAGACTTTTTAAGATTAGATCAAAGTTGTTTATGATTTTTGAAAATAAGCCAGTACTCGTATGATATAAAATACAGCCTTATTTTCACTGGTAATTAACAAATGCAGATATATTTGTGTGTGAAAATCTGGTGTTCAGCCCATATATACAGTACGTCCTACTTGTTTTCCACCCCTTGGTGATAAATAAAGTATATCTGAATCCAGACGAAGTTGATCAAAGCTAAGAGAGGTCTTTAAAATGTGGCATTTACCCTAAACCATAAGGTTCTACATTATTTTTCATAACATTTCAATTTCTCATGTATAGAAATAGTGAGTGGTTGTGTTGACAAAATGAATCAAAAATAATAATAATGCGTTTCCAAAAGCACTGCTCAGTTAAACCTCAGGACAACCCCCTGAGCTTGCAGGAAAACTCATAGTTAGTTACTAAAACGCCAGCAGTGTGGACAAGGTGACACGTCCGGTAAATCCCACTAATAAGAGTAGTCCTGTGCTGGCGGACTGCTGGTATCTGACGTGGGTCTGCAGATGTTCAGACGGTCCCGTCACGCTGCGTCAGATGGAAGAAGAGCTTTCTAAACTCCCGGGGCTTATTTGATTGACAGCAAAGCTGAGGGGCGTTATCCTCGGTTGATTCTTAAAGGCCCGACAGAGGCCGAGGTCTGAGAGGTTTACAGTAACTCCTGAGAGTTCTGTACAGACCAGTGTCTCCATCAGACTCTGCTCCTCCTCAACAAGACACTCACGCCGACTGAACTCCAGTGACTGAATGTTTCTCAAGCACGTTCCCTGCAGGACAACATGTCCGCTTTGGACCAATGAGACGCCGAGGGACGATTCAGGCTGAAAGTGCTGCAAAAAGCTGCACAAAAAATAAATAAAAAAATAAACAGAACAACCAGAATTTTCACTTCATTTCATTTTTCAACAAAAAATAACAAGATCTTATAAGTCAGGGTTCCCCAAACACTAATCCGGGGACCAGTACAGGGCCTTGGATCATTTGGTACCAGGCCGCTTCGAAATAATAAAAAGTTTTATTTCTATTTGTATTCATTTGCACGGCATTTTATTTTTAAAAAAGCAATCAATTCCGTCGACTCGTTGGCGAGCTTTTATGAAAAAGGCAAAATAGCGAACGAGGAGACAGCAGAAGGCTCCACGACTACCACCAAAATAAGTCTGCATTTAAAAATAAAAGAATTATTGCTTCATCACAACAGGTGACTCACACGCTCCGAGCACGCTCTGTGCCACATGTGGCGCTGCTTCACCACATGGAGGCTAAAAGGATGCATTCATTAAAATATTAACTTTTTAAGACATTTTAAGAAAGAAAGAAAAAAAAAACAGTCCATTATTGAAGGCCGCCACTTTATGAAATGTGGACCGGGAGCATTGTATTTAGTGGCTAACTGCACTGCTAATGAGTTGTATTATAATAAATCATATATTAAATAACCATAAATTAATACAATTACATAATATTAAATTATGATTATATTAAGTTATAAAAACAATAATCAAATATGATGCACTTTTATTGCGTTTTGTTATGCGGGTGACCTCCCCTCACATTTGCATTCCTGTCGCTGGTTCGTGGAAAAACCATCTTGCTTAAATCCAGACCATGGTGCGTAAAAGGTCGGGGACCCCGCTACAGATCCCTGATGTCACCATTAACAGCGTAACGACTGGTACAATGTTCCTAAAGTTTATCCAGTTGCCTGACAGAACCAAAAGCCAGACTTTAGACATGTGCATGAATCAGAATAATTCCCAATACAGTAAATGGTCAAATTCTTGGTTCCACTCGACTGCTCACATCGTTGTATTTTCCATTTTGCAGTTAATCATGAAACTACAGAACTAGAGTCCCATTTCATGTAGTTTATTCATTTAACCACATTTTGGTTTCTCTTCTTTTTTTTAACTTCTGCTCCTTTCTTCAGCTGCAGTGTTCTGTGATTGGTCGAGACCACGCGTCAAGTTAATGAAGTACTGTGGAGATCAGGAGCGCTATTGGCTGGCGGTCCCACCGCACACCCACTGCCGCCAACCAACCTGCTTCACGGGCCGAAGCGTAAACGAGTAGGCAAGCAGAGGAGAGCATCAGGTGGGGCTGAGAAAAGAGCTCGGGGCCCCGCCAGGCAACAGCACCAGCGTGAGCCAATGAACGCTTCTCATTTCCACCATCGGGGCTTTATTCGGAAAAGTGCAGGAATGCAGCGGTTTAGCAGAACTTCACATGCAAATTCATAGAAGTCGAAGCCAAACGATAGAAAAAGATAGGCTGAGTGTAAAATGTTAGAAAGAAAGAAGTTGTACATTGAAAATGAAAGTCATAGTCACTGTGTTTATGGTTAAAACTGGAAAAAAATTCAGCTGTATGTATCAGAAATGTAAGTTTTTATTTTATGTTCAGTCTTCTGGGAGTTTAAAAACACAACTAGAGAATTTAGCATTTCCTACAAAAAATGCAGCGTGAACTCATCGCAAAATAGTTCTGTTAAAGATTGTGGACAAGCTAAAGCTTACTAGAAGTAAAAAAAAAAGTACAGCAATAGCTGAAAGGAGCACAAAAAAAGAGACAACAGCAAAAGTATAGATAAAACTGAAAGACAGAAAAGCTCAAATTAAAATAAAGGAGCTGAAAGTAGCAGAAACTTAATTGTTTCTGCTACTTTCAGCTCCTATTTTGAAGCAAAAAAAAAAAAAAAAAGAAGAAGCATCTGAATTTAGCAGAAAAAGCTGAAAGGAGCACAAAATAGTAGCGAGAAGGAACTAAAATGAGGCCAAAACTTCTGAAATTAGAATAGCTAAAATGAAAAACATACAGAAAGCCGAAATTAGAGAAAGAAGCTGAAATGAGCACAAAAAAACTAAATTAGTTACAAAGTATGTAAAAAAAGAAGAAGCTTAAATTAGAAGAAAACTAGTCAAAAGTATCTTTAAAAAAAGCTAAAATTTTCTAAATGTAAGAAAAAGCAAAAAAAAATTTACATTAGCAGATAGAGGCTAAAAATAATGTTGAAATTATTTGGAAGAATCACCAAATGGAAAACAAAAAAAGCAAAAAGGTCTAATTTGCATAAAAATACCTAAAATGGAGCTGAAAAAGCAGAGGGAAAAAGCTTCTTTTAGCAGAAAGAAGTCAATGAAGCCCCAAAAAAGCTGAAACTGGCAGGAATCCAAAAGGAGCACAAAGAAAAGCTGCAAAAATACATTTAAACGAGCCCAAAACTTCTGAAATAAGAAGAAAAAAGGCCAAAAACTAAAAACACAAAAAGTTGAAAATAGCAGAGGGAAGCTGAAACGAGCACTAAAAAACTTTTGTTACGAAACAAAAAACAAAAGAAAAGCTTAAATTAGAAGAAAAGTATAAGAAATAATCTGAAACGTACAAAGAAGCTGGAAGTAGCACAAAATTTTAAATTTTACAGAAAGAAGCTGAAATTAGCAGAAAAAGTTTCAAAATGTAGAAAACAGCTGAAATGAGAACAACAAAGCTGAAAAAAGCCGAACCAGAAGAAAAGCTAAAATGAGCAGTAAAGGGTTGTAAACCGCTCCAAGGCTTTGAAGGACGTGAAGAGACCTCCATTCATTTTCAATGAGAACAACATGGCCGACAAAGCTAAACATTTCAAAAAGTAAAAACTGCACAAAACCCAAAGTCTGAGCAGGAATGAGCCGAACGTTTGGATTCGTGAATTGTTGAAATCAAACAAAAACTGAGGAACGAGCTAAAACGATAAAAAACACTCAGAAAAAGAAACGGATCTCAAACTCTGAGCTCACGCCAGCGCGGTGCATCAGCGGCTGACATTACAACGGCACACGGGGCTGAGTCACTCTGTCGCATGACACCGCTAACCCAAACAGCTCAGCCCTGCTCAGACTAAACAACAACAGCTAACAGTCATGTACACGACGTCCTGACTGTCCTTTTGTTGCAGGACGAGATGAAAACAAGCCGACAGCGTTGTTTCTAACACACGGCAGCCGCAGGTTTGATTTCCACCTGCAGGCCGAAGCAGAACACAAAGCTCCGGGAGGATTCGGCTTACCGCTGGGACTGGGCTGGTGCTCTCATCCGTCCACCACCGGAGCTCCTCCGGCCACCTAAAGAGGACGACAAACATCCGACAGTTCATTTGTGGCAGAGGAAGCAGTCCCAAGTGTCAAGCAGTCATCGTTTGTCCCGGGGCTCCACGTACAGCGTGACGCTGAGAGAGGGACGAGTGGCTGTTTTTGCAGATTGAGGTCAGGGTTTGGTACGGAGTGTTATGTAACCTGATACGGGCCAGAATAATAGTATTACATGCGAGAGAGCGGTTCAGACGGGAGTCAGTTGGTGCAGCGTCTGGCTGTTCAGGCTCAACACACAGACGTGCCCCAGAGTCCTCGTAGCCTTTTCCCCCTCTTTCACTGCTGCTCTCCTCCACCATCGTTTCACCTCTTTTTTTAAAATTATTTATTCTTAGCGTCTTTAATTAAATGCTTGCACGTTAGACCACCGGACGGAGAGGTTTCATTCAGGTTGTGTGGATCTGTCGTTACTACGTCTGCTTTTTGTTTCCTCTGATCCTCCAGGAGAAGGGTGGGATATCCGCATTGGTTGCTATGGCACCAGACAGCTCCCCGTTTTCTGTGCGAACGGCTATCTGTGTGGAAACGTCTGCACACGTGTTCTGTGTTGTGTGCACGAGCAACAGACAGGACGCACCTACGGTCCGTATTCAATAGGTTTTAAATGAGATGAATTAAAGCATTTCTATGTGTCTCCTTGACCTCTGCCGTATTTCTCGTGACTCCGTGGCCTGCAGGACTCCACAAACTGCTTTACTGGAGCAGGACGGGGTTTTATTTATTTATTTATTTTGCCTGAAAACAATGAAAATAGGAAACGATAACAGAGCGGACATGTAAACTCGAATCTTGCTGGGAAGCAGCGGTTTATTATTTGTCATTTGTTGTAAATGTCCAAACTTGTTCCACGGTTCTTTTTCTTTGCCTGCAATTTTTTAAAATATTCAAGTTGCAACATCGTGGCCTGAACAGGCGAGCGGTAACTAAATACGTGCATTGAACGAACGCCCAGGGTGAGTCGTAAACTTCCGTACGAGTATATTTTATCTCCTCAGAAGTACACAAAAAAGTACACACCGTCGTACTCGCAAGCGCAACATGGAGAGCAGTTTTTGAAGCCTCGTTTTGTTAGTCCACGCTGATCTTCTGATACCAGACGATCATCCGTGCATCCAAATTCTTACCAGGCGGAAAAAAAAAACACCAGGTTTAGAGGGAGTTTCCACTTTCACTAGCACTGAAGGCAGATGTTCTGCATCAGAATTTAACAAAAGCATTTTAGTTCTTCAGACTTGAACATAGATCTACACAGGAAAAAGCAACGCGAGAACAATTACTTGACCAGATCAATGCTCACTACATTTGTTATGAGTTATCTAGATCGGGGGTTGTCAGACTTTTTGGGTTCAGGGACCCCTGACAGGGGAGAAAAGGTTTCAGGGACCCCCTCATAACCCTCGTGTTTATTAAATAATTTTCTTCAATTTGTCTCTTTAACGTAATGGAAATATTTGTGTAAGACCTGTTCTTTAATAGTGTTAATACAATTTTTTGTACTTTTAAACATGGAGTATTTTTCATTCCAGAGACACTTAACAAAATGTTTAATTTCAACTTCCAAAAATGACAGTTTTGAGAAAATTAACAGCATCAAAAAAACACTTTAAAACTTTACATCGTCACATAATAAATGTTTTGCCCCTTGTTCAAATTATTACAGAAAACTCTTTACATAAAACGGAACAGAATCATAACATCAGTAATCGTACCAAGTAGCAGCTTCATTTGTGAACTCAGTGATGCTGGAACGCAAATAGTAGAGGGGGGGGGGCGTCTGGGGGTTTTCCCCCAGAAATTTTTTAATAAAGTAGATGTGATTTCCAGCATTTTGGTGTATTCTAACGAGTTATTAAACATACGTGCTTGTACAAAAAAACGTCTTTTTTTTTTTTGCGGACCTCCAAGCACCGGCTCACAGACCCCTGGGCGTCCGAGGACCCCAGTTTGATAACCACTGATCTAGATAACGTGAAAAGAAAGAACATTTCCACCTTCATTCAGTAGTTTCTTGTATGTTTGCACATCTGCTCTACTCACCCCCTTTCTGATATTTAGAATAATTAATGCTCTAATTTGTGTTTGTACTTGCACTTTGATTGGGCTCAGTCGGATCATTTCTGTAGGTTACCCTGATGCATGCTCAATAATCCAGGTAGAAAAATCTAAAAAAGCTAAGTCTGGTCCTCTGGACATTCAAAAAAAATAAATAATGTTTTTTTTTGAATGTCCAGAGGACCAGACTTAGCTTCTTTTTTTTTATAAAGATTTCTGCATATTAAAATCAACGACCCACTGCGTGGTCCAGATTCAGAGCTCCAGCAGATGGCAGTGTCTCCATGACACGTTCACCTTCCTAACATGAACACACTGGTGTTTCTTTAAAAAAAACTAAATCAAAAAGGCATTGTGAACATTTCACAATAAAGTGTCATAACTCTTTTTCTCTAATCGTGGTTAAGCTGTCTGTAAAATAAATAAAATAAAAAGACACCGGACAGAAAATCAGTTCACATGCAAGAAACAAGTGACTAAACTTCAGCTGCTTATGAACAAAAAGGCTAAAGTGAAGTAAAGTGTGACTTGTGGGCCTCTTCCACCACGCCAAAGTGTCTTGGAACAGCAGAAACGAGCAGAACTGTGCTGACAGCTGTGGAAAGGTGGTGTAAAAAAGGCAGCACTTGTCAGTCGGTGCACGTGCACGCGTCTGCTCTTGTGTGTGTGTGCGTGAAAGCGTTGTGTTTTTTCTTTCCACTCTTGAGGGGCCTCGGGCTGGGGTAGGGTAGGCTGAGGAGGAGCTCTGGGGAGGCGCAGCGTGGGGCGGGCTGAACTCAGTGCACTGTAACCGTGCTCGGGGCGGGAGGTCACCGAGTCCAGCATTCCTCCGGAGCGCTGTCTGTTTACACGAGCCTGGGGGAGGTGGCGGCTCCTCGCAACCACACCGTCAGATAAAACCCTCGCCTGCGCTCGCCGTCTACTCAGAAGATTCCTCGCCTGTTTATTGTTTAAAACCAATCGCCCCCCTCGACTGCAAGTAAATCTGATCGATGGCTCCAGGGTTCACAGGAACTTTGTTTATCTTGCGACACTTCCTGTCTGTTTGGTCCTGCCAGGTAAAGATTTGAGCCTGAACTCCGTGTGAACCAAGCCCATCGTACAGTGCAGCACCTTTTCCCCAAAAGGTGGGCCGAGGTCCAGATCCAGGCCAAAAGAAACACTTTACTGGACACAGATCTGTTTTAAATTTCAGTAACATTGTTTATATGCATTTAGTGTGAATGTTCGTGAACTTTTCTGCACTGAGATCTGTTTTTCTTGCGTTACGTTTTTTCTGCACGTCACTCATGGCTCAGTTTGTGTGCCATTTCAACAAGTCATGAATCAAAACGTTCGGCTCTTTCCTGCTTGGCGTTTTGGTTTGTGTACAATTTTTATCTTTTGAACTATTTATCTTTGTCGGCCATGTTTTTCTCATTGAAAATGAATGGAGCTCTTACATTCTTCAAAGCCTTGGAGCTGTTTACACCCTTTTACTGCTCATTTCAGCTTTTCTTCTGCTCCTTTAAGCAAATGTCATCGTTTTAGTCTTTCTACTAATAAAAAAAAAATTCAGCTAAATTTTTAGGTATTTTTCTGCAAATATTAGCCTTTTGTCAACTTTTTTTACATTTTATTTTTATTAATGCTGAGCTTTTGAGCTTCTTTCTGCTCATTTCAGCTTATTCTCCTGTGGTTGCAAATTTGAGCTTTTTTCAGCTACTTTTTAAAGCTAACTTTAACTTTTCTTCTCATTTCAGTTCATATTTAGCCAATTTCCGATTTTTTTTGTTTGTAATCTTTTCTGCCTCTCTGCCTATTTCAGCTTAATCTGCTCTATTCAGTCTTTTTTTTAAAACACAACTCAGCAAATATCAGCTGTTCAAATTCAACTTGCATTAACAGTTTAGCCACGTCAGCCTGGTTTCAGTTTCTCCATCAGCTTTCAGCAGAGCATTTTCACAGAAAATGACATTTGTCCAGTTTAAGATGATTTTACGCTGCACAGCTTTTCTAGCCTTTACGGTAGTTCCTCTCTTGCCAGCACACAGGGAGAAGACGCCGAGTGAAGAAAACCACTGAAGTCTGTCACTAAACGTGAAATTAAAGATGTACGTTCTGGACCGTTGCTTGAGGCGGGCCTCACTGAATTTAAATTAAAAACCTGTTTCATGTTGCAGGTGAAATGAGTGTCAGTCTTATTACTGTACATAGAACATGTCACAATTCAGATATTTATGCATTTTTGCAAAAATCTGTTTATTGCAACCAAAGTGAACACCTAAAACCTCCATGAACAGAACCAAATCCATGCTGCTGTATTTATTCATTCATCCCCAGATGCTCACCACAGGCTCATGTTCAGGCTGCTGTTTAATATACAGTATTGTTTTACGTTATTAGTGTATATCTTAGATCTTTTAGCATTTCATTTAGCATTTATTTAGTGTATATTTTAGATCCTTGTATACCGTATCTTTTTATAATTTATATTTTTGCTATTTTTGGGTGTAACTGGGACCTTGAGTACACAGTTTTGTTCCACCTCATGTACCACGTGTAATGCGAATGACAAAGATCCTTGAACTTGAAAAGTCAGATTGTTTGACGAGAAGCAGCCCGGTTATCAGAGTATCTATGTTGAACTCGGATGTACCGGGTCTCTGTCGGCTAATCTGGGCCCAACGTTGACTGTAGCTCCTCTGTGCCGAAGCTTTCACATCCCTGGAAGCCAGCTGGTCAGCTCCGGGGGAGCACAACAGAGACGGGGAGTGACATCCAAGCCCTCGAGAGACAGTGCTCTGACTGTACTGTAGACTGGGGAGGGGGGGAGGGGGGGTACATGACTGTCAAAGGCTCCATTGTCTGATGGGCCAGCGTGGTTTCATGTGCAGCGCATGATTCTCAGGGCGGCTCTGAACTCCGGCCCAGTCGGACCCGAGCTGTCCAGGAGGACGTGGCCGAGGCCTCCTCCGGCAGGTTAAAGTGTAACTGTGTCCGTGTTTTCTCAGGGAAAGTGTGTTTATCTAGAGGACCAACATGGAGGCCCTTTTGTTTAACTAAGTAGCGAGGCTCGCCCTTAAAGTAACAGAAGAACTCACAGGAACTGCTCGTCCTCGCCGCGCTCCGCTCGCTGCTCGTTAGGAACAACATGCACGAGCACGCCTTTGTTTAAAAAAATTAAATAAATAAATTGACCATGGAAGCAAACAATTACATGTCAAAAAACGTGGAAAATATGAGATTTCCTTTTTGGTTTTCATGCATCCAGCACACACACACACACACAAAAAAAAAAACTCCGACAATTCAGAGGTTTCCATCTCCCGTGGAGAGGGAAACAGCTGCAGCCAATTAAATTCAAACTGAGCCGCTGTCTCTGAAGGAAAATACTAGGCGTGTTTCCATCAAGGTTTCTAGGTGCGCATTATGAAGCATCGCATCAGAAAAGCTAAATGGAAACGGCATAATTCGAGTTAACTTCCTCTAAGTCGCTCTAAAGTTTATACGCTCGCTTGAGGTAGTTTTTGGGGAGTCGATTCAGAGCTGAGTCGGCTAAACGACAGATGGAAACAGATTAGCCGACTCAGTTCTGCCGCAGCGAACATTCACGTCACGTGACTGATCAGCTGTTTCCGCTCCGGACAACATGTAACATCGCTAAAACTAGTTGGCATGACAGAATAAATACAACTTGCCCGATAGCAACACATACCTGAAATATTCTCTCCATTTTGCCGAGATGTCTGTTTTCAAACGCTACTTCCTGTTTACTGTGGAAGTGCGTAACGCTGACGTCTGACGTATGGCGCTGACGTGTGACGTAATGACGCTGACGTCTGACGTAGAGACGCTTTGCGTGGCATTGCAGATGCGCTTCAAGCCAGTTTAATGGAAACACTTCTGATCCTCATAATTTTAATTTACATTTTAGCGAAATTTTCTAAAATTCGCTCAAAAATCGAATTTAAATTGGATGGAAACATAGCTACTGGTACGTTTCAACCTGCGTCCTTTTTATTCCCTTCTCAAGTAGCCGTGTTTCCATCAAGGTTTCTAGGTGCGCATTTTGAAGTATCGTAGCAGAAAAGCTTAATGGAAACGGCAAAATACGAAGTTACTTCCTGAAATTCGCCAAAAAGTTTATACGCTCGCTTGAGGTGGTTTTTGGGAGCTGCGAAACCGAGCAGCTGCGCAAAACGACAGATGGAAACACATTTGCCGACTCGTGCTGCCGTAGCGCACATTCACGTCACGTGACTGATCAGCTGTTTCCGCTCCGGACAACATGTAACTCGCTAAAACTAGTT